>REGO01000547.1:375149-421713 GCA_010120015.1 Rhombomys opimus
TTTTCCTAAGTTGTCAAATACATATCAACAGGACATTGTGAATATCATTACATTTTCCTTTTCATAATTGTTTCAAAATTGTTATTATTATATGAAGTTTATTATTGAAAGAAAATGAGCCTTTTTATTAGACTAAAAGGGGGAATTGTAGAGAGAATATCATGTGTTATGCATGGATGCAACACTTGTCAAAAAATGTTTATCACCAAAAAAATAAAGAGATTTTTCTCTTTTTGTCTGTTATAAATACAAGTATTGTTGTGAAGTAAGTTAATTTTAAACATAACCATCATTATTTCTAAATAAATCTTATTACATACAGTAGATAGCTTTTAATGTTTTCCATAACATACATCTCTTACAGGTTTTTTTATAAACCCCCCTTCAACAGATTTTCCTGGGTCTTAGAGTAGATGATGCTAATGTTCCACTTGCAGCTAAATTTTAAACACCAAACACCAAATCAGGCTTCTCTGATTAATGTTGAGAGTTTCTCAGTCTATGGGTATAACTGCAATATTTAACAAAAGCCATGCTCATCTGCATAAACACACACACACACACACTAGCCACACTAAGAATAGTGCTACTTGAAAAATAGAGGGAAAACATAAATGAAATGAAGATTAATAAAAGATAATGAAGTAGGAAAATATGATCATAATATATTACATACAAATAAGAAACAGTCAAAATAAAATTTAAAAAGTTATGCTTTCTAGTGATTTCCAGTTTACTTTGTAATTCCTTATATTGAATTTTTTGCTTTGATACATCACCAGACCTAACACTCCCTACTTTGCTAGTTAAAAATCTTTCTAGAAAGATAGAGCTGAAGTTCTATCTGCTTCTCTATTTCTGTTTTCTCTGAAAATTCCAAGCAGATACCAATAAGTCAGTAAATAATATCTTCTCTTGGACTCTGTGCAGTTTTATAGAAATAAATAGTACATGAAGAAAACACAGAACAAAATATCTCACACTGAAAAACAAGCTAGCCACTGATAATCCAAACATAAGATTATACAAGCAGGAACAAAAATTATAGTGATCACTGTGTAGTTCCATAGATAAAATTTGCACTTTAATTAAAAACAAAGGGACTGGATGTAGAGTAGAGAAGAAGAGGAAAAAGAAGAGAAGGATGAAAAGGATACAGGTTGTGGGAAAAAGATATAGAGAGATACAGAAAGAGAAGATGAGGGAGTGGAAGAAATAGAAGTAGAGACAAAGAAAAAGACATATATATATATATATATATATATATATATATAGAGAGAGAGAGAGAGAGAGAGAGAGAGAGAGAGAGAGATACAGAGATGAAGACAGACAGAGACAGAGACAGAGGCAGTAATACAGAAAGACAGAGATATACAGAGACAGAGAAGAAATCTTTATTCTTGCAATTACATTTGTTTAGACTCAAAATTGTCTCTTAGGAAGTGATACAAAAAACAGCTACTTTCCCCATTTGTCTCTCTGAGGTCCAAGGATAGTATAATACTACTTTCAACTCTTCCTGATTTGAATATTGTGTATGTGTTCTAGAATAATTTTTGGGTCATAATGTTTTTGTTATTTTAAATTATGGGTGGTATATATGCTTGTACGTGGGCATTTGACAGAAGTGAAGCTTCCCACATAAAATATGAAGTAACTCATCGCAAAAAAGTATCAGTCTAGACAGAAAGCCATCAAGCAAAACTTTTTTTTTTTTTTTTTTTTTTGAGATGGTGTTTCTCTGCATGTAGACCAGGCTGGCCTTGAACTCACAGAAATGTGTGTGCCACCACCTTCCTGAGGTTTGGGGTTAAAGTGGTGTGCCACTACACCCAGCTCAAAGGGAATTATTTTAAAAATGTGAAAAGGATGTTGAAGTGCTACTCTTTAAAATCAATGGTTTCTATCTGCGGTGCCAGTGGGGGATGATTCAGTTTTTCTTAAGAACCTGGCCCCCAGGAATTTGACTGTGCTCCAGTGACTATATCATTTGGGCAACACAAATTGAACTTTTTTTTCTTCTCTTCCTTTTCTGGGAGGGGGAAGTCACAAGGGCTGGGGAGAAGACATGAAAAGACTAGACAGTGAGTATGAGCAAGGTTCATGATATGAAATTTCCAAATAATAAAAATATTATGCAAAAAGTCTTAACAGCTGAGCCGTCTCTACAGTTTCCTATGTCCTCCCCTTGTTTAAGAGTATGTTCCTACCTAGTACCCTTGCACAGATGTAGCCCATGGCAGTTCAGCTTCCAAGTGGGTTCCATAGTAATGGGAACATGGACTGTCTCTGACATGAACTGACTGGCCTGCTCTTTGATCACTACCCCCTCAGGGGGAGCAGCCTTGCCAGACCACAGAGGAAGACAATACAGGTACTCATGATGAGACCTGATAGCTAGGGTGAGAGGAAAAGACAGAAAGACCTTCCCCATCAGTGGACTGGGGAAGGGGCATGGTTGGAGAAGAGAGAGTGAAGGTGGGATTGGGAGGGGAAGAGGGAGTGAGCTACAGGTGGAATACAAAGTGAATAAGCTGTACTTAATAAAAATAAGAGAACAAAAAAGTATGTTCCAACACCAACACTGTTTGAACTCTAATCTGTATCTGGTTAAGCTGCTTGCATTGTCTAATGCTCTCAGTCTTGACATGTATCTCCTGGGCCAAAGAATTTTCGAGAAGAAAACTTTGGCTGAGAGATGTTTGTTTCTTTTTTGGTGGATCAAAGTTCTAGTCTCAGCAGGAAAGTTGGATGGGTATTTCAGAATCTCTTTTACTTCCTTCTTTTTCTACTGCTTCTCATTATCTTTCCCCATCCCTCTGAGTTTGTCTGTTTCTGTTGGCTTCTCTCTCTCTCTCTCTCTCTCTCTCTCTGTGTGTGTGTGTGTGTGTCTGTGTGTGTATGGTGTGTATTCATGCATGTGTATTCTTGTGTGTGTGTGTATTGCTGGTAATTGAACTCAGTTCCTTCTACATCCTAGAAAAGACTTCTACCACTGAGATACACGCTCAGACCTTGTTGCTTCAAGGTTTGAAAGTACAGGAACATTGGTTTTAGATGCCATAGAAAGAATTGATAGACTTCTATAGAAGTTTAGTTTGTAGCCATGACTGGGGTGAGAAAAGAAACTGACAAGGAATTGCTCTCCATAAACGAGTTTTATTAGGTCAGCTTGGCTCATGAACAGGCGATTAATGATCAGGCACTGAAGTGGGAAAACTTTAATAGTAGACAGTGTATAAATCAGAGACAACAGGATGCAATCTTGATGGGGAAGTGATGCTTTTCTTCAAAACCTGAAGAGGAGTTTCACTAAGACAGACATGTTGAGGAAAAAGAGAGTCAGGACACATGGATAGGCTGACCAGGGACATAAAGGAAGGGCTTTAAAGAAACAGTCACACAGAGGAGAATGAATGCCTTTTCTATCCTTGGGGACTGATGCTCCTATCACATGGCTTAATTTTCTAAAGCATATTAAGTAGGAACATGCAAATGCCAGGTATTTGGTCAAACCATAATTTATAAGCTATAACTTATAGCAAGGAATGGCTTGTTAACTCTGTCCCAGGAAAGAAGTTTTAGTCAGTTGTGTCCTTGTTTCTTCAGTCTGTATCATCTGGCCAGATGTGAGCTATCAACAAATTATGAGTCCAACCACTTTGGAAATCAATCTGGCACTTTCTCATAGAATTAAGAATAGTGTTTCCTCATGATCCAGCTATACCACTCCTAGGTGTATATCCACAATATACTCAAGTACACAGCAAGGACTTTTACTCAACCATGTTCATACCAGCTTTATTCATAATAGCCAGAATCTGGAAACAACCAAGATGCCCCTCAACTGAGGAATGGATACAGAAATTTTGGTATATTTAAACAATGGAATACTACTCAGCAATTAAAAAAAAACAAGGAAATTATTATATATGCAGGCAAATGGTTGGATCTAGAAAAGATGATCTTGAGTGAAGAATCTCAGAAGCAGAAAGACACACAGGGTCTATACTTACTTATAGGTGGATAGTAGACACATAACATAGGATCAATGTACTGAAATCTGTACACCTAAGGAAGCTAAGCAAGAAGGAAGACCCTGGGTAAGATGATCAATCCTCACTCAGAAAGGCAAATGGTTAGGATATTGGAAAAGGGAGAAAACACGAAACAGGACAGGAGCCTACAACAGATGGCCCCTGAAGGACTCTACCCTTTAGGGTATCAAAGGAGCCTACCACAGATGGTCCCTGAAAGACTCTACCCTGTAGGGTATCAAAGCAGATGCTGAGACTCATAGCCAATCTTTGAGCAGAGTACAGGGAATTTTATGAAAAAAGGGAAGATAGAAAGACCTGGAGGGGACAGGAGCTCCACAAGGAGAGCACCAGAACCAAAAAATCTGGGCTCAGGGGTCCTTTCTGAGACTAATACTCCAACCAAGGACCATGCATGGAGATAACCTAGAACCCCTGCACTGGTGTAGCCCATGGCAGGTCAGTGTCCAAGTGGGTGTCCTAGTAATGGGAACAATGACTGTCTCTGACATGAACTCAGTGGCTGGCTCTTTGATCACCTCCCCCTAATGGAGGAGCACCCTTACCAGGCCACAGAGGAAGACATTGCAGCCAATCTTGATGAGACCTGATAGGCAAGGGTCAGATGGTGGGGGAGGAGGACTTTCCCTCTCAGTGGACTTGGAGAGAAGCATGGGAGGAGATGAGGAAGGGAGGGTAGGATTGGGAGGGAATGAAGGAGAGAGCTAAAGCTGGCATAGAAAGTGAATAAACTGTAATTAATATAAAAATTAAAAATTAAAAAGAGTGTAACCAAAGACATAATAGGTCTGTTATTTTTCTCTTAAGATTTATTCTATTCTATATATATATATATTTATATATATATATATTTATATATATATTTTTATATATTTATATATTATATATATTTATATATATTTAGATTTATTCTATTCTATATATATATTTATTCATATATATATATATATATATATATATATATATATATATATATATATATATATGAGTCCCTTGGGACTCAGATACCCTACAGCCAACTTTGCAGTCAGTTGTAAACCATCAGGCTTGAGTTTTGAGAATAGAAGTGATCCTTGCTGTAATTTTATAGCTTCTAATTTGTGCTATACACAATACTTGGATCCTCCCTATTCCTGCTTAATACACTATCATTACATTGGATATCTTAGGTATTAAAGAGCTTATTCTAATAAATTGGATATTGATAATCTTTGAAAGAAATTGTGATATTGACAGAAACATTATGTTTTAGTATTATACCCATCTTATATAAGTGAGTTTCCAATAAAATTCAAGCATAGAAGTTGAAATGTAAACATTTAAAATATAGCATTGCAAAAATAACTCTTTGGTATTTCTTTCTCTTACATAATCCACTGAGAACTTCAAAATAGGCATGATACTGCAGAGTTTATGTAACATCTAAGTCTCCAGCAGTCTAGGTGCTAGGTAACAATGTCAAGCCAGACTCTGGAAGAGCACACCTGAGTTCATGCCTCTTGAACAGCATCTTCCTCATATTAATATAGAGCTGTTTCTTGTATATTAAAATGCTATATATTAGCCGGACAATTTTGGCTTCAAAGTAACTGAGCCTTAACATTTATCTCTTACTAACCTAATACTGAGTCAAAAAATTGTACTCATCATTACCGAAAATTCACATATACCTCTTTGTATAACATGAAGACTCCCTAACCAAATAACACCATAGTTACAGCCACATGTCTGTGTTTTGGCTGCCTGTTTTATAGGGATGTAACAGTAGACTTGCAGTTTTCATTTCATTGTTTGCAAACCTAATCAACCATGTTTTCAACACTGCTGCAACAGTTGAACTATTAAGTTCCTAGTTTATCTCATTTTAGAATTTTATGATTTGTGGACTTCCTTTTGTACTTATGTTTGAGTGCAGTCCTATTTCTCGATTATAGGCACTGACCAAAAGCTTTGTTCAAATTTTCTTTTTATATAAACTTGAATTTAATGTGTTGCGGAATTGGACTATAGATAGATAGCCTAGGTTGTCTTCCTTTTTAAAATTTGAAAATTTTTAGACTTTTCAGGTTTGTTCCCTGTCTGTTTTCTGCTCTGTGTATCCTCCTAACTATAACTGGTTTTGCGTCTCCTCTAGATTATCCACCCGTTACTAGTCACTGTCTTGCCCACTGTCTTTTAACTCCAGAAAGTTATTCTTTCCATCATCCTTGACCAGCATTTCTGCCATGCCTTACAGAGATGAAATTAAGCCTAATTATGGTTAAATGTAAAAATAGATCAATTTTCACCCATTTTCCATATTTGTCTCTTTCACATCAATCATTATGAGATTTTTTATTTTGTTGAGAAATGATAGAAACTAAACACCCGACACTTTAGAGATTATATAAATTACTTCATTATAGCCATACAAACCAAAATGAATTGAGTGCTTAGTTGATGACAAGAGTTAAATATTTTTGGCCTGTATCTTATTTAATGTAATAATCAAATAAGATGGGCACATTAAACAACAACAGCAGCACATTGTTTTGGATTAAAACAGAGTCACCAGTCAAAATTCAAGGCTTGAAGTAACAGGTCAAAGACTCAGAATCTGTCCTGTGAATAAACAGCATATCTGAATTGGGATCAAGTTTATCTTGACATTTCAACTTGACTCCTTTGTCTTGTGTCTTGGTCAACTTAGCTACAGCACACACCAAATGTACTGAGTCATAGAGTCATAATAGTTTTCAGAACAGGAAAATAAGCAAGAACTGGAAAGGAGAAAAATGTTCCATGTTTCCCAAAGGCAATAAATATACAGTGGCAATACTTTAATGGTAGTAACATTATTTCCACCACTCTAGAGCCTTGCCTGGCATTTTTCATTTGATCCATGTGCTATACTTGTCAGATCCATATATGTGTGATACACAATACTCTGTCTGGCTGCTTCAACTGTGGAGGAATAGCAGTCTCAGAGACAGCCTTTATTGTCCGTGCTCCCATGAGAATACATGGTGACTTCTTTGATGATTCCATTCTTCCTGTTTCCTCTGCTGTCTTCACATCTCTCACCTTTGCCCACTCCTCGGAACTCCCAGAGTTCCTGAACTGTACAGTTTGCAAACTTGCAATTTCATGCCACATTTGTCACCATAGCAACAAAAAATATCCTACAAAGTGGAAAAACTGTTGAATCAGCCACCAAATTTCTGTCTTGCTTGTATCTAGTCAAATATCATTGTTTTTTTTGTAAGCTGCACAATGAATTTAGAAGTTAGACTTTCCCTGAGGCTTTGAGAGTTGGCCTTCAATTTCTAACCATCTCAAGTCCTTTTCCTTTTTTATCCTAATTTCCTATTTTCATTGGTCCAAACTCAGAGATATTTTTTGGCTCCACATGTCAAATCTGTTTTCTTTTCTCTATCTTACTATGATGAGGCCAATAAATTTTGAATTAAAAAATTTTAAGAAGTTATATTTAGCACAGCCTATTTTTCTACTCAAATAATTTTCATCCAAATTTCATTGCTGCTATTGTAGACAGACATAAGTATGAAATATAATCAGGCCATATCTGAAAAAAAATGTTATGAGTCAACTAATGAGGCTGCATTTAAAGATCAACTTCTGTTGTAGAGCGAGAGTGGAGAACGAGGTCCAGATTGTAAGAGAAGGAGACACATGCACAGGTTTAAAATGTGCAGAAGACACATCACTACACTGTGCTGACCTCAAAGGATTAGACTTCAAGACTTGGTGTATAAACCACTCCCTGTGTAGGAGACAACTTTCTCTTGTCTTTTACTTGCCCGCTACAGGCCAGAGAATATAGGGTCCGAGGAAGTGGAAACCTCTCTTCAAACATCACAGACATCTATAAATTATCTGTAGATTTTTTTTCTTTTCCCTTTGTCCTGCTTTTGAGTTGCTTGTTCTTCATCTAGATATGTAGATAAACTTTACTTTAACAATTAAAAACAAAACAACACATAAGACATCAACACATCAACCCTTTCTTTTATAAATCCCTCAAAATTAAACTTGACATCTCTGCCCCTGACTTACTGTACAGGTTAATCTCTAAATCTCTTATCATTTTGTTGCTTTATTAATTATATTTAGCTGTAATTTCAATTTTTCTTTATCTCTTTGTGAAGACAAGCTAGATACTAAGCTCTCTTAGAACAGTATATTAGCTTGTTTATTCTCAATACCTGATCTAAAAGAGTACAAGCCAATTTATGTAGATCAGCAAGCTTATATTAATATTCAGTGTCCTCTGGTGCCTTAAACTCTAGTGGGCAAGATCTACATGAAATTTGACATTCTCTGCTGCCTGGTGTGATGCTTTACTCACAGTGATATTTCCCTTAGGGGTATCCGTAATAGCATCTCTAGTGTGTACCGAGGCCACAGAGTGCATGTGTACATTGCTAATGGTAATGCCAATATACCCCCCAAAAAATCAGGGAAAATGGAGCTCTTTTCTGGTAGAAATAACGCGCACATATCATTTTAACCACACTGCTGCTGTCTCCCAGCATCCTTCAGCCAGTGCATGCGCTGAATAAAAACCTCACTGCTTTTTACAGGAACAAATATTATAGAATGGTTTGCCATTTCTGGACTGTTTAAACTCTTTTTTTCCTGGCTCTCCTATAGTGACCATGACTGGGCCACACCTAAATGAGAACTTCACAGCAAGCACTCTAGACATTACTTCATCACAAGGATGCATGTGGTAGCTGCTAGCTTATGAATGCCAGTGTTCAGAAGGATAAACTCAGCTTCTCCTTGATACAATTTAACATCGTATTCCCTAATTTGAGCCTGATTTAGTCGCTGGGGTATTTGGATGCCTCTTCTATGGTGTCGATAGTTAATTAAACAGATGTTGCAGAGGGAATCATTAATTTTAGTGCTGCAGATGGAAGCAGAATGACTTTGTGAAGTTAATGTTTCAGCAAAACAATGGGATTCTGTCATCAGTTAGTGTAAACCGAGTAAATTAAGAGAACAAGTAGAATAGGGTAAGCTGCTCTATAAAAAGACCAATTATTCATTTCAAGAGTTATGTTTCCCTTTGTCTTTGCCTTATGAACAAGAGGATGGAAGGAGTGATGTCTGCAGGCGTGAGTGGTGGGAACACAAGGCAGGCAGAATGAGAAGGTTCTGAATTTTTAGCTATGGTGCTTTATGGTTTTCAAGTTCCACTTCGTAAATGGGGCTTGACGGCTTGGGAAATTGCACCGACCCACGTGAACCAGGTAAGATACATACTTTACGGTATATTCAAATGGAAGACAGAAACAAATTTTCATTAATACATAGAGAATGTTTATTTCATTAACTGTATGTTGTCAAAGAATATATGGGGACTGGAAGTTTGGTAAAAAATATGAATGAGAAGGTCCTGACATACTTGGAGAAAATACTTCAATCTGAAAAAACATACAAGTATGGACTGCCTGTCCTACAGCAGCACCTTACATAAACATGTGCTCACTTATCACATACCAGTTCAGAAAGTCACTCCTGAGCCTATTGATTATTATGAATAAATTTGAAAATAAGGAACTATGATTCCCAAAACATTGAAGGAATTATGAAACTTTGTATCTTATTGATGATTGTTATCTGAAACCTGAAATTTCAAAAGAAGGTCAAAATTGTTTGAGCCTAAGTATTCTTTATATAGTATGTATAGTGATGTCCTATAACTAAACTATTGGATGAAACTCAAGAAAAAAGGAGACAGACGGCCTATGAAATCACAGCAAGCATCACAGAGAAGATGTCACTCAATGTCATGCTTACCAAAGAAAATCATCACCAGTATAACAGAGAATGACGGATCATAAAAGACAAAAGTTTCATACAGTTTTTTCTCATGGTCAGTTTGACATCTGTGGCTATCACCTTAGTTAGCTGTGATCACCAGAATAACAATCTGACAAACATCATGGCTTTTGCAACTGTTTTAACATAAGACTTAAGATAGATTATGATGGTACTGGAGACAAATTTTGAAGATCAAATGAGTTTTATTCCTAGAATTAACATGAGATGACACACAGCCACCTGTAACTCCAGCTTGAAGGGATTCCAATGTCTCTGATATACTAGCGTCTTTGAATTCATGAAGATATATCCCTACACAGATATACACATACATGAAAAAAACTAATCAATGAAATATACCCTTCAAACAAGATAGTTTAGAGTCATCCTAATATCACTAATTATATCAGTTGACCTTAAGAAATTATTATCCATAATGATTGTTTTGGATCCATCCAGTGTAGGATAGAAAGATTGAGACTCAAAACTTGAAGATGAGGACATGAAAATGTTTTTTTTTTTCTCATGAATTGAGAAGTAAGCACCAGTATTGAAGTTGGAAAAGAAAATCATGAGCAAAAGAATGTACCTGCTTTCAGAGCTAACAAGCAACAAAACTGATTGTGCTTTTGAGTTTCCAGTAATAAAGGCAACTATTACAACAGGTTTGTAGTGAAATGTTTCATGTTTTTGTCCTTTCAAACTTTAATATCGACTTTCTACAGGCAAGTAGGCCTATTGCGAGTTGTCATTTCAACAAGATGTTATTGCTTCTTTGATTTCCATATTTGATTTAATTAGATCAGCCTTAAATTTTTATCTTTTCAACTTTACTTTTTAACTCCATGAAATCATGTGTAATAGATTATTACAGGTATATTTATAGATATATGTCTCATTCATTCATCCTAAAAATATTTTTCCAGATTTCTTACAATGATAGTAAATTGAGAATGTGTTTATTTCTGAAATTTATACAATGAAGGGAATTGTTGTAATTCATCTTATATGAAAGATAGTCTTTTTTATGCAAGAGGACACAGGAGCAAATATCAAATAGAACAAATTATTACTAATTAGATTTAATTTGTTCTTAATATTAAGCTCAAGAAGGTTGTTATAGATGCAGGCTTGCTGGTCAACAATAAGAAAGGGGCTTGAAAGGCAACTCTTCTTAAGCATTTTATTAGTCACACAAGCCTTCTTTTAATACAGGGTAGGTTTCAACACTGACGCTTCATGATACCTGAAAACACCTTCAATGATTTATTGAAGGAACCTGGCAAGTCCCTATGAGTCTTACAGATGGTTCCTGGCTCTTTGAATTCTGTGGATCTACATGGACATAATGGGGAACTGTGCTAGGAAGAACCAAGTGAGATACAGAATGATTATTTTTCTTCCTCTCAGCATGGTGCTAAACATACCAGCTGTGCAGGGCCATTCATGTGCCATGTCTCTAAATGTGCTGATTAAACCAAAGGCTCATTGATCTCCAGGGGTTCTGTTCTACTGTGGCATTGACTCAGTTGCATAAACAGGTTTTATTGTTGCTTAGAGCTTCTTGATAGCCCACAACACATCACTCTTAAACTACTCTCAATAATATTTGGTTTTAAAGATAAGTGTTACCCTAGCTTAATTTACAATTTCTCCTGTCTCAGATCTGTGTGAAACCACCATTGTTAATATCCAACTAAAGGAAAACATAGGTAAAATTGTCTAGTATTTTGTAGTTGTTAAAGAATGAGATCAGATACCTTTATGAACATCTGAAATTTCCTCCTTAAATGATTCAAATGTTCAGAAACAAAGTTCAAAATCAGCTGTATTAGTGTGCGAATGTATTCAGGTTCTGAATAATAATAAAAAGTAGACTAATAATTATTGAGTAAAATTGAGCCATATACACTATTATAATCATAGCTGTTTATTTTTTTGTTGTATATGGTAATTATAGAATTAATTCACAAATAAACTGCTGATGAAAACTTAAATTGAGTTGAGAGCTTAGATGAGTCAAAATGTGTGCAAACAAAATACAGAGAAATCCTTCAATTAGAAAAAAAACATATAAAATTTAAGAATAAGCAAAGACGGTCTTCTAATTATGGAAATAACTTCTAAACTATCAATATTTAGTTTCTTACACAATTACCAGTATACTTTTTGTTATTGCTCCCTTCATTTTTATTGTTAGTGAAACTGCTTCATAAATATACAATGTAAATTAAATGCCATCATTTTGTTCTAGAGATTACAAAGAATCCTAAGAAGAAAAGTATTTTGCTTAGGGTGATCTGTTAGTAATACAAAAACTAAATGGACCAAGTCATCATGCTAGATTTTGTTTCCCCCCAGTCTGCTGCACTAAGTGCCATGACTATTTTGTTTCAGGAACAAAACAGATCATAAGTTTTAGAATTATTGGGTACATTGCAGTTTCTTTACAGGTAAGAACATTTTCATACATTCCAGATGATTATATCCACATATATATGAGTAAAGGAAAATGAGGGTTTGGAACAAATAACAAGTGCCCAAGTCAAGATTCTCAGAGTACTCACTCCTGTTTGTAGGATTGGTAAGCATTTTCCAGAGAACTGCACAAAGCTGGCCTGTGAATCGTATACAAGCTACTGTTGTCAGTGAGAACATAAAGCTTCTCTGGTTTGGGCCATGTACAAAAATACAGAGAGGCTGAAGAAAATCTGGAGCTCATAATATTCTGAAAACATTCCCAGGGTGATAATGTAACACTCTGGCAGTAGGCATGGCTGTATAAGTCACCTGTGTCTGTGAATCCTCTAGAGTTACTTTACCTCACAATACCAACCACAAAAGATATTTCTAGGTCAGGATAAACTTTTGCCGAAACGAAAGTGACATGAGAGAAAGTCTCTTGGACTGTGTACCAAGGAATGACATTTCTATGAAGAGGAAGACAGAGCTGATGATTACAATATTTTATAATTACAGAAAAGTTAAGCAGCTTAGCTTCTGAAAACTTCTGACACGTGTTAATGAGGACAAGGTGACAAGTTTGATGGACATAGGGGTAAGTAAATTTCAGTCTTGCTGCTGACACTGCCATGGTTAGCACCGATCATGTCTCTTAGAGGTGCTGCTGACTCATCTTAGCCGATCACTCTTAGTCAAATTAAAGCATCGTTATGCTTCATTTGTGAGAATGAGTGACCTTAACACCAATGGGCCCATTCATAACTACTTTGTTTTGTCATCCTTCCAGTTGCTAGTCACGAAGTTCCATGGACAAATACGTTGACTCTTTTCCATTGCTGTACTCACTACTAAGTTGCAAGCCCTTTGATTTCAAGAAGATAGTAGATAGTAAAGATATAAAACACATGTTGTAAGCTTATTGAAATGTTATGGAGGAAGCTTGGCTACAAGAACCCATTTTGTCAGCATACTTTTCTGATAAATTCTTAGGTTTGTGAAAGGCATTTAACCTTTTGGGGTTTCATCACCTTTTCAAAGGGTAAAACAGAGTTTGAATGTGTGTTTTCTATGATGGTTGTAATAATGTCTGCCCTGAGAACAGCTCTATAAATATTAGGCATTATTTTAAATTTACCACTTCCAGGACTCTGAATATAATAATACAGTGCAGAAATATGTGAAGAGGAAACAAAAAAAGAAAAACAACATTGAGAATCAAACAATAGTAAGGAATATATATTTGTCTATGCTTCGCAAACTAAGAGTAGACCTGAGTTCTACAAAATAAACGTTACAATCCTAGTTTTCCATGAAATGGTTTGGAAGGAGATTGAGTTACCTGATTGATTATGACCAAAATGTTTTCCTTTTCATCAATATATCCTCTTATTTCCTGGTGTATATGAAATGTAAAACAAACAAATAAACAAACAAACAAAAGCCCCACTAATTTGTAAGATTGAAAAGTTAGTTAACATAATTAAAGATTTTGAAAAGCAGGAGAAAAATGATGTTTGGAAATGCTTCATAAACCAGGTCAGAGTTTAACAATAGTACTGAATGATAGGTAGGATTTTTCCTTCTAAGTAAAGAGAGAAGACTAGACCTACATTGCCATAAAGGGAACCAACGGCACTCATGGTGGCACAGAGACAGACATAAGTACTTGGCAAAATACAGCCCAGACACGGTAAAGAGACAATAAATGATAAATAAAGCGGAAATAAATTTGGCTATTTCCTTTATTTAGATTGCAAGCTAAGATGAGCCCTTTCTTGAAGGAAACAAAGGTTCCCAGCACAGATGATGGGAATAAAAAGAAATGCCAAGGCCTTTCACTGAAGCCACCAGCAGTGGCTTACTTCAGCATGACCATCTTACACCATCAGCAAACCATGTTAAAGACTCATAAATCTTTTGGGGAATGAGGAAAATGACACTGAGTTTTAGAGGAAGTTTAATCCAGAAACATGACTACTCTAGCAAGTGATCATATTTAAAGATCTAGTTGTGTGTGATACAGCTGAATTACAGACATATCCTTTGTATATACCTTCAATTCCTCCTGCTGGAATACACACCTTTAATGTCTCTGGCTGAAATAAAGACATACTGTTAGTTCACACCTTTAATGTCAAACAATTACTTCTAATTGAGGAGCAGACAAGGTGATGAATCAGAGAAAGATTCAGAAATAGAATATGTCTGACTCTCATGAGGAGAGGAAAGAGAGGCTACTTCAAAGCAGTGCAAAGAGAGTTCAGAGAGTGTGCAGATAGTATAATGGTACTGCAAAGCACTTCAGCAGTACTGCAGAGTCCAGGGGTATAGTTCACCTCAGTGTAGCTCACTTAAGTGCAGTTCAGTTCAGTTCATGGAGTTCAGTGGCTGCTTTTGTATGTTGTTGTTTGTTTTGATTTGTTTTTGTATTATTTTTTTATTTTTTTAATGTTAGTCACAGTTCATTAACTTTGTTTCCCACCTGTAACCTGCTCCCTTATTCCCTCCCAATCCCACATTCCCAATCACTCCCTCATCTCCATCCCTCCCCTTTCTAAGTCAACTGCTAGGGGAAGTCCTCCTCCCCTTCCATTTGACCCTAGCTTACCAGGTCTCATCAGCACTGGCTGCAATGTCCTCCTCTGTGGCCTGGCAAGGCTGCACTTCCCTAGGTGTGTGTGTGTGTGTGTGTGTGTGTGTGTGTGTGTGTGTGTGTGTAGTGATTAAAGAGCCATTCACTGAGTTCATGTCAGAGACAGTTCTTATTCCCCTTACTAGGCTACCAATTTGGAGACAGAGCTGCCATTGGCAGGGGTTTTAGGTTATATCCATGAATGGACCTTGGTCCTTGATTGGGGTATCAATCTCACAAAAGATCCATGGGCCCAGATATTTTGCTTCTGTTGCTATCCTTGTGAAGCTTCTGTCCTCTCCAGGTCTTTCTATCTCCCCTATCTTTCATAAGATTCCCTGCACTCTGCCCAAAGTTTGTTTATGAGTCTCAGCATCTGCTTTGATACACTGCTAGGTAGAGTCTTTCAGAGGCCCTCGGTGGTAGGCTCCTGTCCTGTTACTTGTTTTCTCCTACTTCCAATGTCCATCCCATTTGTCTTTCTAAGTGAGGATTGATCATCTTACCCTAGGTTTTCCTCCTTGTTTATCTTCTTTAGGTGTACAGATTTTAGTATGTTAATCCTATATTATAGGTTTAGTATCCACTTATAAGTGAGTATATACCATATGTCCTTCTGCTTCTGGGATACCTCACTCATGATGATCTGTGCTAGGTCCCACAATTTGCCTGCAAATTTCATAATTTCCTTGTTTTTAATTGCTGAGTAGTATTCATTTTTTTTTTCCCAAGCAGAGAGATTCAGTGAAAATCAAAGGGAAGTCAGATTGAATCAGTCAGCTTGGAAAGAATTTTTGAGCAAGAACAGCTGAGTTGAACTAGCAAGCTAGATTTCAGAAAGAACTAAAAAGTGTGAGCTTATTCAGCATTAAGTTTTGGAAGCTGAAAACACTCTAGGTCTAGGTTAGCCAGAAATTGAAACCTTCAAGGTCCCTCTGGGCTTGCTGAAGACTCAATTGTTGTTGTTTATTTTTAAAGATTTTTTTTATTAATTTTTGTTTTTAATATTAATCACAGGTTATTTACTTTGTATCCCAGCCATAGCTCCCTCCCTCACTCCTCCACAATCCCACACTTCCTCCCTCATCTCCTCCCTGCTCTTTTACAAGTCCACTGCTAGGGGAGGTCCTCCTCCCCTTCCATCTGACCCTAGCTTATCAGGTATCTTCAGGACTGGCTGCAATATCATACTCCGTGGCCTAGCAAGGCTGTTCCTCCCTTGGGGGGGGGGAGGTAAAGGAGCCAGTCATTGAGTTCATGTGAGAAAAAGTTCCTGTTCCCCTTATTCAGGAACCCACTTGGATACTGAGCTACCATGGACTACATCTGAGCAGGGGTTCTAGGTTATATTCATACATGGTCTTTGGTTGGAGAAACAGTCTCATAGAAGACCCCTGTGCCCAAATATATTTTGTCCTTGAAAGGATTCAATTGTATTGAGTCTAGAAGCTTCCAGGCCTAGGTCTAGGGATAGTTAGATAGAAATGCTCTGTGCTCTGCCCAAACCACATATTCAGGAAACTTGGACATGGCTCTCATCTCATCTTCTCTTCTGAGGAAATAAAAACAACAATTACATGGAGTCTCCAGTAATTTGGATATTGAATATCAGCATTGCAGGAGACAGAAATATGAATTTCCTTTATTTAATATTAGTCTTTTTACTGAAGGCCTTAAAACAATGAATGGTTAATATGATCACAGTAGTTGACTTCTGGAATGCTCCTTTTACTCTTTATTTAAAATTTCATTTGAGTATTTTCATACTTTCATCATCATCATTCATACGTCTATTAAAATCTATATAGACCAGAGTTTCACAATCTGAGATTCTGCTTTCCTCAGTCACAAAGGCAAAGATATTTTGAAAATTCTCTCATATTTCTAAATAAAGCTGACATCACTGTCTTCAATTATATAAGCTACAGAATTTTATTGAATTGGTAAATGATTTAATGACACTTTGGGGGTTAAGATTTTATTACATAAGTCTTATATTTTCCTATATGTTATAATTATATACATTTTCTAAAGATAAGTTTTTAGATTTCAGGTTCATTTTGATATAATATCATGAATAATACAGCTTTAAATAAATTTAATGTAGCAAAAATTTATAATATCAAAACATTATTTATGATTTCCCCTTTTCTTTTTACCCCAAATGTCTCAAATTTTATTCTCATATAACCATATTTCATAAAACTAAGAAACTGAACTTCATTTGTAAGGTGCGATATAGAAAGCCTTGAATTCTACATCTTCTTGTTTTGCTTACGTAAGAACTGGGCTTATAGGCATGTGCCATTAAGCTTAGACTGGAACTTTTCCATTAAATATATAATTGGCTTTGTTGATATATTACTAATATATAACCCAATGGTAGTCTTCTGCTTCAAAATTTATTGGAATATAAGACTACAGAATTCATTTTACATTTTAAAAACAATTTTCAAGATGCTTTTTATATAGTTAACTTAGAGAAAACTAATTTTAATTTTCTGGGATTATTTTTATTAATTTATTCAATTTACCTCTCAGTCATAGGCCCCTCCTCCTTCTCCTCCCAGTCCCATCCTCTCTCTAAAATTTCCCTATTCAGTCATCATATGAATAGATGAGTTTGGGTGTCTGGGTAGGGGAGTTCTGCTCTTCTGAGGAATAAAGGAACACTATTTGTAATTACTCTCACTATTCAAAGTATGAAAATTTTATATAACAAAAAACAATCAGAAGAGGCTTACTCTTATCTCAGTTAACCCAGACAGATATTAAAAATGATAAGGATTATGATGCTTGCCCATCATGCTACACAGTCTTGAATATTGTGCATCTGATTTCAGGGAACTCATGAAAATATAAAAAGCAAAATACCTACTAATTAAATTCAATAACAATTTTTAAAATTTATGTGTCATGGTCCATTTGGTTTAATTTTAGACATGCTAGGATGGTTCAATATATGTAAATCAGAAAGTGTAATGCACCATAGAAGAAGAATCAAGAAATAAAAAAAATAAAAACAGCATAATCATCCCAATGTACTTAGAAAAAGCCTTTGGGAAAATTTCTCATTCTTCATGAAAATAAACTTTGAAGAAAGCAGAAGTCAAAGGATAACATTTCAAGATCATGATGGCAACTGTGAGTTGTCTATAGCTAAAGTTTACTAAATGCAGAAAACTGACATTATCTCCTGCAAATTCAAGAAAAAGAGAAAGTGGCAATTCTTTCCATTGTGACTCAACAGAGTGTTTAAATCATTAGTCATAATAAAGAGGTTAAAATGTAATATAGGAAATGAATGCCTCAAATTATCCCTCCTTTTCAATATGATATTACACCTAAAAGTGATAAAATATTATTAGATAGAAATATTTCTAGAACTCGGAAACACATTATAAAAACTACTATGATATAAAGTCAACATAACAACAAAACCAGTAGTTTTTCTACAAATCAATAATGGACACTCGGAAAGATTGGAAAAACATTCCATGCATAATGTCCTTAAAATATCAGGGAATAAAACTAAGAAAGAGGTAAAAGATCTCTACTATAAAAACTATGAACCTTTCCATGCATTGTCCTTGTTTGGTGTATCAGTCTCTGCAGTGCATGGAGAGGACCTAAAACCCCAGCTCAGATGTAGCCCATAGACTTAGTCTCCAAGTGGGGTCCCTAATAAGGGGAGCAGGGGCTGTCTCTGTCATAAACTCAGTGGCAGGATCTCTGATCACCTCCCCCTGGGTGTGCAGCCTTGCCAGGCCACCAAAGTAGACAATGCAGCCAGTCCTGATGAGACCTGATAGGCTAGGGTCAAATAGACAGAGAGGAGGTCCTCCCCTATCAATGGACTAGAGGAGGGGCATAGGGGGAGAAGAGGGAGTGAAGGAGCGATTGAGAGGAGATGAGGGAGGGAGTCACAGCCAGGATACAAACTGAGCATATTGTTATAGATGATGATAATAATAAAGGAAGAAAAAATATGAGCCATTGAATAAAGCAACTGAGAAAGACAGCAAGCAAAGAAAATGTGTCCCACGTTTGAAAATCAGTATAATTAATATTATGGACAAGACTGTATTACAAAGGAATAAAACATATTATGTACAATGGCATAAAATGCCATATTATTCCATTATTATTCTACTCTTGGCTGTGCACAGAAAGTAAACTATGAAAGTCAACACACAGTAGCTGTGACTGCATACCTATTTACTGATATTGGTTGAATTTTTCGTAACTGTGACCTTATAACCAACAGAACTTGCGGAAGAATTTTGTTTTGCTTACTGTTTTTGAAGGTTTAATCAACATATACTTGACTACACACATTTATGCACAGGCATGTTAACAGGGGCTTATGGTGGAGGAGAAATTTCTTTATGTGTATGAGAGACAGAATCTCTCAAGATAATGTATCATCTCGAGATGACTACTTCAAAATTTGAACCTGGGGTCATAATTCAAGATCAAACAGTAATAGCACAGTCCTGGTCCCTTAAGCTTTATGGATACTTCATAAATTAAAATTGTGTATGTGTGCGTGTGTGTGTGTGTGTGTGTGTGTGTGTGTGTGTGTGCCCAAAATGCAGTTCCTCAGAGTAAAACTTTTCATTCCAAGAAGAATAAACAGAAAAATACCTAAAAATTATCAGACCAAAATAAAATAAAAATAAAAGCTAGTATGATGAATTCTAACTCTGGTACCTTCATGTGCTGAACCATGAGCACATAGTGTTTTGTTCTGATCACCCATAAACTTGAACGCTTCAACAGATCATTGTACTTTGCCTGCAGGGATTCCTACCCTGAAACACATTCCCTGCCATCCCCGGTTTTCCTTTTAAAACAAAACAAGAGTTCCCTTAAGCCTGTAACTTTTTCATTCTGTATTAGAGCAAATATGGAATCAGAATGATAATGTCAAAGTCTGCTACCATCTCACTTTTTATATGTGTTCCCTTGAGCTCAGACTTCAGTGGACTCGGTGCCCGAGAGCCTAATTCAGGAAGTACTTCCTTGGATTCTTTGTGCCAGAAAGAGTTTATAGTGGGTTTCCCTCAAGACAAATCCATGCAAATGTGTTTTCTACAATAGAGAGTCTATTGTATGCAGGGCCAGCAATTCACTAGATGTTCTCACATGTTTTCTTTTGTCCAAGTGCAAACTGTGTATCTCCTTAAATCAGACGTTGATTATATATAATAATTGGATTCTTTTACTTATAATAATTGGATTCTTTTACTTTCAGGTGTTTATTGTGTCGATACTTTGGTTCTAAGAAAAACTTCTACAAATATTCAATAGCTTTACCATGGAAGAAACTTACTTTTCCTACCCCAGTAGCCTCTTAATGCTTAAAGATCCCTGGAAGTAATGGGACATCATGACCTCCTCCTCTTAGTAACCGTTAGCTATTTGCAATTCCTCAAGTAGGTATGGCTGCCTGTTTTGCTTACTCCCTTCTGTTACAGCATGTCTAAGAGGCCATGAAATAACTGACTGAAAGAATCCCTTCTGTATAATAGGTAGATAAAATAAAAGCCATGCATGCACAATGGAAGTCATAAACAGTTTGGTAATAGATTTGAGAAGAGGTTATTTTCACTTTAGTTTTACTACTTTTTATCTTTGTTGTCAATGTGTGAATAAATAAAGTAGGAGTGCATTATGTTTAAAGACTTTAACAAATCTCTTAGCAAATGGAGAAAGGTATGCCCTTTTGCTCTAGTGAGTTCTAGCTCCACAGTTAGCTGGGCTTTCCCAATCTTCTACACAAGTACCTTGCTCATGTACCTGGAAGCCAGCAGTCATAAATCCAAACAAACTTACCAAAAGAGGTCTCTACAGGAACAAAACGCTATACAATACTGAATAATGAACGCATACATGCATGATCACAGGCCACATGCATATGGGAATGAATGCTTTTCAACTTGAGTCATCTGAAGTACAGTCTTCATGATGCCTCCTTCGGGTACCTTGACTCACTTCTGAACTCTTCCTAGAAAAACTTAACATATGGATATTTTATGTAGAACTTAATGGTCTAAATTCCAGCCTTGAGGAAAATTTGTTCTATTTTCTTCTTTCTGAATGTACAAATTTAATAATCAAAAGTTTTGCATTATAAGCACTAATTAAAGATATTTTCAGCTATTGAATTTCATCCATTATGAAAAAAGAGTAACACAATAAGGAAAGGAAAATAAAGGCAATGGCAGTCATAGAGGAAAATTTATTAAGCCTACGACAGCAAAATTATAGTTATATAGCATTTTATTGTTTTTTTCTTTTTTTTTTTTGTTCGTGGTTCTTTACACGTGTGCTTAGACTTTATTTTTTTATTATTATTAGTTACATTTTATTAACTCTGTATCCCAGCTGTATCCTACTCCCTTATTCTCTCCCAATCCCACCCTCCTTCCCTCAGCTCCTCCCTGCTCCTTTCCAAGTCCATGGATTGGGGAGGACCTACTCCCCTTTCTTCTGGTCCTAGCTTATCAAGTCTCTTCAGGACTGGCTGCAAAGTCCTCCTCTGTGGCCTAGCAGGGCTGCTCCTTCCTTGAGGGGTGGGGAGTCAAAGGGCCTGCCATTGAGTTCCTGTCAGAAATAGTCCCTGTTCCCCTTACTATGGGAATCTGAAAGACTCTACCTAGCAGTGTTTCAAAACAGATACTAAGACTCATAACCAAACCTTCGGCAGAAGGGGAGTTAGTATGAAGTGGAAAGGATAGGAGCTTCACAAGGACCAAATATATCTGGGCACAGGGATTTTTTCTGAAACTGTTTCTCCAACCAAGGACCATGTATGGATGTAACCTAGAAATTTTGCTCGGACGAAGCTCATGGTAGCTCAATAACCAATTGGTTTAGCATTTTATTGTTTAAGAAATGCAATTTCTGTCTTTAAATTGTAGGACAAACCAAGGAGCTCCTACAGAGACTTTTATTTCCTATTGCCATTTCCTTATATTATAGATATCACATAGGTCATTAGAGGAGTGAAATTGACAGCAATAACAAAAATGTAATGCAACATTTAAAAATACCCAAGGACTACTTACCTGTAAATGCAAAGACTTCCTGTAATAAGATGATTTTCTTAATTATCTGAGACCTGTATGTAATAATTATAAAATTATGAGAGACATTTTTGTCATAAAAAATAGTGATTAGAAGTTTTCTTGATTGACATCATCGACTGTCACATTGCTTCTTGATATCTAGATAAAAATTTTTAATGCATGCAAACAAGACATCAGTTATTGGCCACAGTTACAAGACTCAGGGTGATTGCAATGCCTGAAACCACAATTCTTTCCCCAGAATGCTTGTTAATGTTAAGCCAAAGCCAGATATAATGTTAAGTAGTCAACATCATTGTCAATATGTTATGATTTGTCACATGTAAAATATCTTCACTATTTCATTCCTTGCTGCACTTTTATTCACTTTAGCTTTGCAAAAGTACCTATTACCTTGATATTGAACAATAGGTAGTTAATATGCTGAGGGCTGAAGCATAGATTAAAGACCATATAACTTAGCTCATTGATTTTATAGATGGGAAAATTGAGACCCAGATAAAAGATATGCCTTATCCAAGATTACTGAATTTTTTGGTTATGTATTAAAACTACAACAGAGTTTTCTTCCTTTTAGCTGCTGGCCAGTTTTTTGTTTTTTTTTTTTTTTTTAATTTTGCTACATAGCAATGTTTTACTTATTTCTGATTCATGGCTGTTCTGTGCTAACAGTTGTAAATGAACCCATAAATTTGCAAGGTTCAGTTCTGTGTTTCAACAGATAATTTGTAGACTATTAAGTTATTCCAAGTGATGTTAATTCACCTGCTGGCACTGGGAAACAACTGTAGAAAATACCAACCTCACTTTTTGCTCTTTTATGTTAGAAAGATACTGGTTAGGATTTCCTTATTTATTTATTTTTCTTTAATTTATTAAACATCCCATCGTGTGATGGAATTTAAGAATAATGGCCACTCAGATGTACCAGTATTAGGATTTAGATATTATAAGGTATTTGTGTTTAAATGTTCAGCATACCCTAAAGACTGTACACAGATTAAAAGCATGTGGATGACCTTGAGATACAATAACATGGAAACTAAATCAACAAGACATAAATTCTATAACTCAATCATTTCTTCGTCTTGTGGCTCAGGAGAAATTAAAGGCTCAAGTTCACATAGGGGTGTTGTCATAGCATGCTCTCATCTGCAGGAGCTACCATAACCAAGTCTCATAGACAAAGTGGATTGAACAGACATTTATGTTCTCATAGCCCTAGAGCATTGAAGTCAATGCTGAAAATATTAGCTAATGCTGTTCCTGACAAAGGCTCATCATCTTGTTTGAAGAAGTCACCTTTCACTGTGCCCTCTATGGCTTGTGCACAGCTGGAAAGTGAGTATGGCTAGGAGAGAATATGAGCACTCTGATGTCTTTTCTTATATGGTCATTAATCTTATCCCTCATAAGCTCATTTAACATTAATTCATACAGTAAAAGTGCTGTCTCAAGATATAATCACAATGTGAAGGAAATATCCAGTGCAATAACTTTGAAGATTCACAAACATTCCATCCACAGCATAGGTAGACACTACTGTTTATATCAATTTTGAAAGGAGAGTTTTAAGTGATGGGGAACTTGTACTGTAATTATGGTTGCAAAATACTTTGTGATATATTCACCAGTTCTGTTTGTTTATCTTACTGTGAGTCTGAAAAATAATCTAGGCCTACCTTACAGTATATAATTTACCTACTTTATAAATACAGTATATAGTGCTAAAGAATACAAAGATGGAGGACAAGCAGAACACAGTTTCTACCAACTTCCATAAACCTATTAGTGTTAGTGTTCAGATTTGGTTATACCATTAACCTAATAGAAACATTAATGCAATGCATGTTGAAAAAAGCAACATACCATTTACCTCATCTTTTTTTTAATTTTTTTCTTTATTAATTACACTTTATTCCCCTTGTGTCCCTCCTGTGGTTCTCTTCCTCCTCCCGTTCCAATCCCACCCTTCTGCTACCCTCTGCACGCATGCCCATCCCCAAGTCCACTGAAAGGGGAGGACTTCTTTTCCTTCCTTCTGATCCTAGTCAATTAGCAATGCAGCCACTCCTGATGAGACATTTACCTCATCTTTATCTTGAACGATCATTTATGAAACATTTACTAACATGACAGTGAACATATTCTATTAGTGGCTGTGATATGTTTCTATGTATGTGTGGATTGTGGATTGTGCTCGGATTTTAATTTAAGGAAGGCTTTCTTGCTATATTTTAGGAATATATTAGAATATATCATAACATAAACAATGGTATTGATGAATACTGGAAAACTCTCCAGATAATTTTCATGTTTCCCATCTGTAAGAAAAAATGACTTATCTACCCTTCAAATTTTTTCTTCCTTTTTATATGAAGAAAATTCAAAAATATTACATAGCTATTAAATATCTTCATTATCTGTCACAATTTAATATACAAATTGTTCATTTATTTAATTTCAAAGTGATTCTTGAGAGCTCATATACTAGTCTTAATTTCCATGCACCTATCTTTAAAATGTTTTGTAAAAGTGAGAAACAATGGCACATCATGATTAGAATCTTTTCTGGCAGCTGTATGGTCAGCTATTATTATGGTTAGTTTTACCTCCACTGTTGCTGATAATGCTCCTTCTCCCAAAGAGACTTCTCATTCCATCACCAGTGCTGATTCTCCTCCATTTCTATTTATGAGTTTCTCCACTTCACCAGGCACAAGGTGGTAGGTGGAGACTAAGGCCGAAGGGTACAGTTATTCTTGCCTGAGAGCAACCTAACTGAGAGACACTGACACTAGGTTGGCACCTTTCCTAGGCCAAGAACGTTGAGGTTTCAAAATCCAAGCTAACGAGAGAGAAGAATTAACAAAAATTAAACAGCTTTCATTTTGAACACCTTTGTGGAAATCTATCTCTACAATTTATTTCTTTTGACCGCTCGCTGTTGTCTGGAGATTAAATTTGAGTTCTGTAGGAGAAGAAGGCTGTGCTGATTTCTGAGTTTACAGCGGTATTTGAATATAAAAGATAATGAAGCTGCTTTGTTTAAAGTATGCTTGGAAAGGAGAAGTAGAAGATTCCTGTAGGCCAAGGTCTATGCAATCCACCTTTAAATCTTTGTCATACATCTAGATTTGGAAGGTGAAAGTTACACAAGCCTTGCATAAAGCTTTGAATTTACATTATGAATGTGTCATCTTTATAATAATTTGGTTTAGTAATAAGAGTTATGTAATCATGTGTTATATGGGATAATGTGGATTATTGTAATGATTATATTACATAGAATATGCTTTCAACAGTTCCAGTGGCCTGGAATATAGGATTGGGTTTATTTGGTTGTTCATATTGAGTTTATTGTTTTTATTGTTATTTTTTTCCATTTTGCCCTATTTTGTTTTTTTTCTTTCTTTTCATTATGTTTGTCTTTTTACTTCTTAACTCTCTTCTAACATATATGTAGCACTTAAGCATTTAACATTTTTCCTCTATGATCCTAACAGTAATTCTCTCTTGTTGACAACCCATTAACATTTTACAGTGTAATAAATAAAAGCCTAGATATGTGAAGAAAGTAATAAAAGTTCATTAAGCCAATTATAGTTAGAACTGAATTTTCCTAGGCATTAAAAATAGGCATCTTGACTTTAGAGCTTGCATGCACTCAAACATCTATGCATCTTTATAGTTGCTAATTGATGCAAGAACAAATTCCCTAAAGTCCTTATTTTAGAATCGTTGCCTTTAAGTGTCTGCTTTTAATTTTATCATCTGGATGTTTAAATGGAGAATTGAATATGATTATCATTAAAATTCTATTAATCTACTAAAGTCATACATGAAGACCTAGGAAAAAATGCTGACAATCCAAAAGCTGGGTTAATTCATGCACAAATATTTAGAAATTGCAAGCCATATGCTGAGTGCTAATATTGATGAGAAAGATAAAGTAATAAAAACGCAGACAAGACTCAGGTCGCCATGGACATGTACTCTAGTGGGAGAAAACAAGTAATGAAGTAACAGGAGGCTGAACAATATTTTTTCTCTGTCAATGGCCAGACAGTAAATATTTTATGCTTTGAGAGCCATATGGTCTCTCTTGCAATTACTCAGCTCTACCATTATGATGCAAAAGTAATCACAGATAATATTTAAATAAATAGCCACTCTACAGTGAGACTTTATTTATAAGAACAGGTGGCTGGCCAGATTTGGCTTAGGGGTTACAGGTTGCTTACTTGAAGTTAACACATAAATGAATGCAAACTAAGACAATATTAGTTAGTGAAAATAGTTAATTAAATAATTAATACATGTAATCTAACACTGACTTAGTAATGCTTCTTTCCTTTATAATGATGGGGTGGACATCTGAGAAAAAAGGACAACTGTTGAAACTTTAATGAGATTAAAGAGACAGACACGAAATTGGGAAGAAAGAACACAAGGGAGAATGCAAAGAATTTACAAAAGACAGTCTAAGGACATATCAAGGAAAAAGATTTAAACAAACATTGGTTGGACATATGTTGAAAGATTTTATGACCTGGGTTAATAAATATTAATTTCATTATAAGTAAAAATGGGAATCACAGGAAGATGTTAGACAAACTGTGATATAATGTGTTTTGCCTCAAGAAAATCACTGTAGGGAGTTCTAGGAAGACAGTTAGGTTGGAATATTTACATTCTGTCTTAATATCCACCTAAACAGAGAAACTAGATATGAAACAAAATAGTGACAACAAAAATAATTAATCTTGCTTTGATATACAATAAAACAAAGTATTCAGAGATGTTATGCAATAAGTAGATTACCAGCTTCCATAAGAAGATGCATAACATCAACATTTCTCTGACAAAACAAACAAACAAACAAACAAACAAAAAAACAAACCAAGGGGAACAACAAAATAATCTCAACACCAATAAAAGTCAATAGATATTCATTAGAAACACAGCAGGTTAGTTTGAGAAATGCAGAAGAAAGGATTTGCGTCTGAGGAAATCAAGTCTAGGATAAGGGCTAGAAGCTTAAGCAAGTAATCCACAGCAAACCAGGACCTTGAGCTGGGAACCGTATGACAACTGTGCACAACAATGGCAACAGAGACAGAGGAAGGATAACTTAAGATTAACATTAGAGCTGTGAATAAAATAAAATAAAAACCCTTGACCACTGTGTGAGAGAGCTCAGCAAAGTGAAAAAGGTTATTCTTAATCAAATATAATGAACATATTGAAAAATTCAGGGAAAGTAAACACAAGTAAGGACATAGAAAATAACAAAATAACTGTAACTAAATACTCCAAAATATGATGAAGAGGAATAAAACAAGAAACCGTACCATTGTCCATTTGGACAATGAAAGCATATCAGAAAAACACACATTCACAGAAATGTGTAAAAACTCTAAACTATTTTGTAAACAAGAAAATCAAAGAGACATAAATAAGGACAAATAAAAGAAAATCAGATTTAGAAAAAAATCACAAACATGAGTACATATAATGGAAATGATTCTAAAATTTAAAAAATAAATGTAATAATTGTAGTCTCAATCAAAAGAAATAGAAAACTGGTGAAAAACTGGCAATATTTTGAAAGATGATAAAGGATAGAAAAAATTAACAAAAATAAAAATATTTTGTGACAGATGCTAAAGAAAACCAATTATTTCATAAATATTACAGTGACTAAGAAGAAAATATCTTTGAATCTTTGAAGCATCGTGAGTAATGAAAGCCCACTTTCATTACTCACGATGCTATGTACACACACACACACACACACATATCCTCTGAACAACTATTCAACCAGATTAAGTAACAAGCAAAAAAAAAAAAATCATCATGGGAATTTTCATTAGCTGTTCCTTATGACAGAAAGAAAGCATAACTTACTTGATTTTCAGAGACAGATAATCTCTGCAGGGAATCTTAGGAAAGAAGGAGGAGATAGTAAGACCTGGAAAGGACATGAGCTCCACAAGATAAGCAACAGAACCAAAATATCTGGGCACCTGGGTCTTTTCTGAGACTGATACTCCAACCAAGGACCATTCATTGAGACCTGACAGGCTAGGGTCAGATAGACCTGGAGTAGGTCCTCCCCTATCAGTGGACTAGGGGAGAGGATAAAGAAATTGCATTACATTTACACAATGGAATATTATTCAGCTATCAGAAACACTGATAGCCCAAAGTTTGGCTATTAGTCTCAACATCTGCCTTGCTACCCCGCTAGATAGAGTCTTTCTGAGGCCCTCTGTGGTAGGCTCCTCACCTCTTCCTTGTTTCCTCCCACTTGTGATGTGTATCCCATTTGCCCTTCTGAGAGAGGATTGAGCAAATTCTGCAGGGTCCTACTCTTGCTTAGTTTCTTTAGGTATAGAAACTGTAGTGTTTAAATGATCCTGAGATTTTACCTTACACCCATCAGAATAGCTAGGGTAAAAACCTCAACTGACAACACATGCTAGAGAGGATGCGGAGAAGGGGGAACCCTCCTCCATTGTTAGTGGGAATATGACCTTGTACAACCACTTTGGACATCCATGTGGCACTTTCTCAGAAAATTAAGAATAGTGCTACCTCAAAATCCAGCTATACCACTCCTAGGCATATATACAAAATATGCTCAACTATACAATGAGGACATTTGCTCAACCATGTTCTTAGCAGCTTTATTCATAATAGTCCCAATCCAGAAACAATTCAGAAGTCTATCAATGGAGGAATGGATACAGAAGGTGGGGTACATTTACACAATGGAATACTACAATTAAAAACAAGGAAATCATGAGATTTGTAGGTGAGTGGTTGGAACTAGAAAAGATCATCCTAAGTGAGGTAACCCAGAGCAGAAAGACACATATAGTATACACTCACTCATAAGTGGATATTAGACATATAATACAGGATAAACATATTTACTATGTCAATCTTACCGTTTCAAGGGCATGAGTGATCTTTTCATCTTCTGGTACGTTCTTCAGTTTCTTTCTTCAGAGAATTGAAGTTCTTTTCATACATGTCTTTCACTTACTTGGATAGAGTTATACCAAGATACATTAAATTATTTTTGACCATGTTGTAGGGTGTTGCTTTCCTAATTCTTTCTCAGTCCATTTGTCGTTTGTATACAGGAGGACTACTAATTCATTTGAGTTAATTTTGTATCCAGCCACTTTGCTGAAGTTGTTTCTAAACTGCAGGGGGTCTCTGTATTCATTGTGTTTACTATCATATTATTTGTCAATGGGACTATTTATCTTAAGTAAGAAGTGGGAAATAGTAAGATCTGGAGAGGACAGGAACCCCACAAGGAGAGCAACAGAACCCGAAAATTTGAACACAGGGGTCTCCCCAGGGACTCATATTCCAACCAAGGAACATGCATGGAGATAACCTAGAACCCCTGCACAGATGTAGTCCATGACAGGGTAGTATCCAAGTGGGTTCCATAGTAATGGGAAGAGGGACTGCCTCTGACATAATCTGATAGGCCTACTCTTTGATCACCTCCCCCTGAGGGGAGAGCAGCCCTACCAGGCCACAGAAGATGACAATGCAGCCATTCCTGATGGGATCTGATAGACTAAGATCAGAAGGAAGGAGAGGAGGACCTCCCCTATCAGTGGACTTGGGAGGGGTATGTGTGAAGAAGGGGGAGGGAGGGTGGGGCTGAGAGGGGAGGAGGGAGGGGCTTATGGGGGGATACAAAGTGAATAAACTGTAATTAATAAAAAATAAAAATAAATAAAAATTGTATTCACTTGATCTCCTTTAGTTGTCTTATTTTTATAACTAGAATGTCAAGTAGTATATTGAAGAGATACAAAGAAAGTCTGCAATCTCTTCCATGAATTTAGTGGAATTCCCTTGAGCCTCAACAGATACAATTGGACAGATATAACCCCTTGTGTCCTATCAGACCACTGTGGACTAAAGCTGGACCTCAACAACAATAGAAATAGCTAAAAAGCCTACACATACATGGAAACTGAACAACTTTCTACTCACGGAGAGCTTGGTCAGGGCAGAAAAAAAGAAAGAAATTAAAGACTTTCTAGATTTCAATTAAGAAAAGGTAGAAAAAAAAACAAATAGATGGGACATAATGAAAGAAGTACTAAAAGGAAACTTCATAGAGCTAAGTGCCTTGGTAAATAAATTGGAGACATTGCATACAAGCTACTTAGCAATACACCGGAACGCCCTAGGAAAAATAAGCAGATACACACAAGAAGAGTAGATAGCTGGAAATAAATGAGCTCAGGGATGAAATCAATAAATTAGAAAAGAAAGAGGAACAATCCAAAGAATCAATGAAAACAAGATCTGGTTCTTTGAGAAAATCAACAAGACAGACAAACCCTTAACCACACTAATTAAAAGGCAGAGACACTATCTAAATCAACAAAATTGGAAGTGCCTATTCTTATTGTAATTTAATATGCCAAGTTTGGTTGATATTCTTGGGAGACCTGACTTTTTCTGAAGGAAAATGGAGGAGGAGCAGATGTGGTTGTGGGGGAGGTAGTGGGAGTGACTAAGAGGAGAGAAGAATAAATCTAAAAGATTACTTGTTTTACCTTCCAACATAATATTTTTATTAATTGTTTGGAAAATTCATACAATGCACATCTATCACACTCACCCATTTTTCCAAGATCTATCCTCCCACCCTTGGTTCCTCACAACCCCAAATATTCCAAGTCCAATTTGCATTGACCATATACTCAATGGAGTATAGTCAAACTCCTGGTGGCAATCTCTTCAAGAAAACTCATCCAAGTGGTTGTGGCACATGCCTTTAATTTCAGCACTCCAGAAGCAGAAGCAAGTAGATAGATCTCTGTGAGTTCCATGCCAACCTGGTCTAAGAGCAATTTCCTAGATAGCTGGGGCTTCATAGAAAAACTCTGTCTTGAAAAGCCAAAACTGAAACAAAAAAAAGAAGAAAGAAAGAAAAGAAAAGATAAAAAAGGAAAACGAAAGATAAACAACAAACAAACAAACCTTAGTCCTTCCCTACTACCCCCTCTTTCAGAAAGCTAAGAGCTCTCTTAGCATAGTATCGAAACTGTGTAAACATGTTGGCAGACTGACCAGAATTCAGAATGAAACAGAGTTCTTCTGACAGAAATATAGACACATTAAAATTTAAACAGTGGCAGATACAGTGTGCAAGAATTATATTTTCTTTTTGCAAACATATAACTATAAAAATTAGAAGAGGAAATGGAGATATGAGTAGAAATCTTTTCTGTGAGAATGTATTTATACTTATCTTAAAAGTATTTAACAATATCTCAATGATGGACTGCTTGCCAAACATTTGTATCTGAGTGTAGATATATGTAGGAGGAGAAAGGGGCAATAACCTATAATGTATATGAATATATGCCCATGTACACATATTCTAAACAAAATAAGTTATTAAATCATACTGCCTGAGATCCTCCCCAATCTGTGGACTTGGAAAAAGGCAGTGAGAAGCTGAGGGAGGGAGGATGGGATTGGGAGGGAATAAGGCAGCAGCATACAGCTGGGATACAGAGTTAATAAAATGTAACTAATAATAATAAACAATAAAAAATCATACTGCCTATTTTTATTAAGAACAACATTGTACAACTATTCAGATGTAGTGCAGAAATTTAATGGGAATTATCAGAAAAATGTCTTTCTCTCCAGAGATATTTACATATACATTTAAATACATTTTCCTTTATTTATATCTCTTAGTTCTGTATAAAGAACTGTCATTATCAACTATTAGACAAATAATGATGAGCATGGTCAGTACATGAATATTAGACTTGAAATTTCCTTGCCAAAAAAAGGAAAAATAAGAGAATGAGGAAAGAGAAACCGGAAAGGGGCTGGGGGGGGGGAGAAGGAAATAGACAAGGGAATCAGAAAGATATGAGGAGGTAGGAAGAAGGTTAGAGGAGGAGAGAGGAATGAGGAAAATTAGTCTTATTGTATGAATTCTGAAACTTAGAAGTTTGGGAATGTTTGATACAACCCTTGTTGTTACAGGAAAGACTGAATGTCAGATGAATAATTTACTTGCGAAAGATCACACAACTGAATTTCAAGATAGTTATTAAGTGAAATCTACCAATATGTTTAAGCCCATGAGTTCTTTATGCTACTTAATGCAAAACAAAAAGAGAAATAAAAATGTATTTGATCATATGTAGAAAATATAAAATGGACTCAAATCTTCATCTTGTAGTCTGGCACTTTTAGAGATAAAAATAATTAAATGTTTACTTTGAATTTCCAATTTGGAAAGTACCACTAGCTAACAAACAACAAATGAAAGATGAATCTCTTTTGAGGAACTGTTCAGTCTAGAGGAAAACAGAAATAACTTGTCAGTGTGTATCAAGAGAGTGGGTAGGTATGCATAAGTACTGAACTTCAAGATGTGAGAACATCTCAACAAAAGACACATTAACACGAAAGGACTTATAGTGAAAACAAAACAAAACAGCAACGCCTAGAATCTTCTGAAGAACTAAATATAAGGGTGATTATGGTTCTTAGCCATTCCAGCTGCCAATTTGAAGGGCCAAGGCAACCTTGAAATCACGTGCTGTAGAACAGCTGGGCTGTAAGGAGAACAAGGCCCAATCTAGTGGTGGTCGTAAATTAAAAAATATTTAATAAAAATACATTAAAATTCGACCAAGATTGTCAAGAAAACTAGTGGTAAAATATTTTGAACCTTTATAAAGGGATTACTTTAAGAGTTTTGGTGCTGGTTAGCTTAGGGTAAAGGAAGAAATGAGAAATTAGAAACACTCATATAAACAGAGAAGCCTATCAACAGGTAGAAAAATTCTATATTGGACCCTGCTAGTGGATTCACAGATATTTTCCTAGTCATGACTCATTAAATTTTATATAGTATGCTTTTTATCTGTTTTGTTTTACAGTAAAAAAAACTTAAAAATATTATCCAGTTCTTAGAATGAAATGATTTTAAAGGCAAGTGACAGCAAAGACCGGGAAACAGTTTAGGGAAATACTATGATCACTGCTTTCTGGTGGCAAAGGTCAGCCAGATTTCTCTTTCTCTTCTAAGAAATGTGAGGCTTTGTTTGCAGAGAAATTAGTTGCAATCTTTTTACTTGTTGAAAAACACTTAGGTGATTGAAAAAGATGTGCAGACTGTTGGACCATTAAAAGTTTAATACCCCCCCCCCACTGGATTGGACAGCACATCAAATCACTGCTTTGGGTTTTGCACATAAAGTGTCTTTTATTTGAATAAGCACGGTCAAGTAAAAAGTTCTTCAACAGCTACCTAATTTCCTCTCTTGCATTGTCTCCTGGGAATATGTGAGAAGTTTTAGTTACCAAACTGTTTTTAACACTTAACATTACTTAGCTTGATTTTGTTAGAAACATTTAGATTTGGATGAAAGATACCAATAAGTTCAACAAGTTGCTGTATTCTTTGAATTCCATAGACGTATCAACATAGTCCATGTCAAAGATTCTTCTTCCCTGCAGCATGCCTTTTTCTTGTGTAGCAAGATTCCTCTTGCTACAGCCTCTGGATAACTTGAATAAAAAATATGCTATCAGAGTCCTTAGTAAGTTGATTTTTAACTAAATGCAATAAGTACATTTAATTATAACTCAGGCAATATCTACAGATAAATTACACTAATAATTTTTATGTAAAATCTGTATTATTTTTCTCTGTAATTGAATATATGTAGTTTTTAACTTTTAAAACTGATATTTTCTTTTTTTTGAGAATTTCATATATTTAGTAAAATTTACTCATTCTTTTCTCTCATCCCCCTCACTACAACTGGAATACTTCTGGACAAGTTTTCTTCTTTTATCCATGCTTTCTATGTGCGTGTGTCCCACTGGGTTTAATTAAATTTTCTAGCCAGAGTTCAGGTTGGGAACAATTGACTGGAGCGAGGGCAACTTGCCAATACCTACAACACTGAAGAAAATGACACCCTACCCTCAACAAGCATTAACTGCTCGCTATAGAAGGAATAAAAATAGACACTCATAGGGATTGTGGTAGCAAGCTGGGATGACTTGGGGGTGAAACATCACGTTCACCTTGGGACTGTATCAATTTTCGTTTTCATGTTGGCCAGCATTGTAATTTGGGAAGTACCTCATTACTAATCACTTGTAATTTCCATTTTTACAAATGGATGGGAAGCAAGAGAGTTAACTGGAGTGGCAGAAATCACAGACCTTGTAGTCTATTGTTCAGATCACATAAAATATCTCCAGTAATTTCCAGCACCTCTCATTCTTAGTGATAATGTTACTGTGCTGTTTTTTTAATCCAGTTGCCTTTTCTCTGGGATCTGTGCTCAGATTCATCACATCTTGTTAAGTGCCTTAATCTGAATGATCACTTTTGGCCCCAGGATTGGCATTTATCAGTATTATGTGTGTGAGTATTGCAATGATGCCAATGTGGCCTTAGTGGTTTCCATAAGAATTCCTTTCTCTGACACAGTCACCTGCTGTCAGGCGCTGCCCAAGCAGAAGCTGATTCTCTGTCTCCTAAGAGCCTCATTAAAAGTTCGTCAAATTAAACTTGAATGCACAGAAAACAATTAGCTCTCTCTTTTGTCTCTCTATTCAAATCTAAAATGCAGATCTGCCAGGTGTCATGTTCAACAAATCTCCATCACTTGATGTCAAGTGGGAGGAACGAATTTGGAAAGGCTGCAGGCATTTCCCTAAGAGGACTGTTCTCTTTTTCATTCTTTGCAGCTATTTAGTCATGAAGTTTCTGTTTGAGCACATCTTTTTCATCATCTTCTACCATCTTTCTTTTTCAAAGTTAATAAACATTGTCATCCATCTCTGTCAAAACTGTATTGCTCCTAGAGACTGTAGATAAGTTTACAATGAAATGCCAAACTTTTTATTAATTATTTTTATCAGTGTTTGAGATTATAATATTATTGTATCATTTATTGTTTCCCTTTCCTCCCACAAACCCATTCATATACCCTTCCTTTCTCTCTTTCAAATTTGTGTTCTCTTTTTACCAGATAGTCAGCCCCCAAAATATACTTTTAAGTAACATTACAAAGACAGAGCAGGCTGTATTTATGAAATGTCACACCATTTAGTCTCATGAAATTCACAGGACATCAGGATCAAACTCAGACACCAGTTTATCATGCTACTGTCATTAGACATACGAATTATTAGGAAGCAATGCTTCTAAGATACTGTTTGTCCAAACACACAAATACCAACTGTTCTATCTAAAATTATCTATTGCAACTAATATTATGGTGGCAACTGTTGATTGTCAACACACTGTATTTAAAAAGCACATGGGAAATAAACCTCTGCATATGTCTCTGTGGGAGTTTCTAGATTGGTTTAATTGAGGTGGGAAAATCCACAGAATATGTACACAGTAGGATTCCTTGTATCCTAGCACTAGGGCGGCAGAGGCAGGTAGATCTCTGTGAGTTCTCAGCCAGCCTTCTCTACAGAGTGAGTTACAGGACAGCTAAGGCTACACAGAGAAACCCTGCTTTGAAAAACTAAAATTAGAAATAAAAAAGCAGCAAATAAAGTCATCCTTCATATACACCACTCTTTGCTTCCTAACTAGACCAAACAAGATAGCAATCCTCAGGTTCCTACTGTTATTCTTCTTCCTTATTCATTTGAACTAGAAACCAGAGTATGACCTTCCACACTTAAGTTTCTTCTAGGCAGGGAATTGGTCACAGGGTCAAAAAAAAAAAAAAACCTAACAAATACATACCTTTAACCTTATAGTAATATTTATAATGAAGCATCTGTTTTACACCTTAAAATGGCACCTCAGTATCCAAATGGATTCCCTAATAATGGGAACAGGAACTGTCTCTGACATGAACTGATTGGCCTGCTCTCTGATCACCTCTCCCTGAGGGGGGAGTAACATTACCAGGCCACAGAGGAATACAGTGCAGACAGTTCTGATGAAATCTGATAGACTAGGGTCAGGTGGAAGGGGAGGAGGACCTTCCCTATTGGTGGACTTGGGGAGGTGCATGGGAGAAGAGGGAAAGAGGGTAGGACTGGAAGGGGATGAGTAAGGGGTCTACAGCTGGGATACAAAATGAATAAATATAGCCAACATCAAACCCAATGGAGAGAAACTTAAATCATTCCCAGTGAAATCAGGGACAAGGCAAGGCTGTCCACAATCTCCATATCTCTTCAACATTGTTCTTGAAGTCCTCGCTAGAACAATAAGACAATTGAAGGAGATCAAGGAGATACAAATTGGAAAGGAAGAAGTCAAAGTATCACTGTTTGCAGATGATATGATAGTATATGATATATTTGCAGATAGATATGATAGTGACCTCAAAAATTCTACCAGGTAACTCCTAAAGCTGATTAACACCTTCAGCAAAGTGGCTGGATACAAAATTTACTCAAAAAAAATCAGTAGCCTTCTTGTATACAAAAGACAAAGGGTCCGAGAAAGAAATTATGGAAATAACACCCTTCAGAATAGCCACAAATGACATAAGGTACCTTGGGGTACCCGTAACCAACCAAGTCAAAGACTTGTATGAAAAAAATTTCCAGTCTCTGAAGAAAGAATTAGAAGAAGATATCAGAAGATGAAAAGATCTCCCATGCTCATAGCTTGGCAGAATTAATAAGATGGGTTCAAGATGGGTGCCAATGAGTTCAAGGGTATTCCCCACTTTTTCTTCTAAGCAGTTTAGTGTGTCTGGTTTTATGTTGACGTCTTTGATCCACTTGGACTTTAGTTTTGATAAGTATGGATCTATTTGCATTTTTCTACATGTAGACTTCCAGTTATACCAGCATCATTTGTTGAAGATGCAGTCTTTTTTCCATTGAATGGATTTGACATCTTTGTCAAAAATCAGGCGTCCATCAGTGTGTGGATATATGTCAGGGTCTTCTATTTGATTCCATTGATCCACCAGTCTGTTTCGATGCCAATACCATGCAGGTTTTTAGTATTGTTGCTTTATAGTACAGATTGAGATCAGGGATGGAGATTCCTCCTGAAGATATTTTACTGTAGAGAATTGTGTTAGCAATTCTGGGTTTCTTGTTGTTCCATATGAAGGTGAGAATTTTTCTTCGAAAGTCTGTAAAGAATTGTGTTGGTAATTTGATTGGAATTGCATTGAATCTGTAGATTGCTTTTGGTAAGATGGCCATTAAGATCCCATTGGTGGGATTTTAAACTTGTACGACCACTCTGGAAAGCAATCTGGTGCTTTCTAAGACAACTAGGAATAGCGCTTCCTCAAGATCCAGCTATACAACTCCTAGGCATACATCCAAAAAATTCTCAAGTACACAATAAGGACATTTGCTCAACCATGTTTGTAGCAGCCTTATTTGTAATAGCCAGAAGCTGAAAACAGCCCAGATGCTCCTCGGTGGAGGAATGGATGCAAATTGTGGTATATCTACACAATGGAATATTACTCAGCAATAAAAAATAAAGAAATCATGAAATTTGCAGGTAAATGGTGGGATCTGGAAAAGATCATCTTGAGTGAGCTATCCCAGAAGCAGAAAGATGCACACAGTATATACTCACTTATATAGACATACAATGTAGGATAAACATACTAAAATCTGTACACCTAAAGAAACTAATCAAGAAGGAGGACTCTTGCTAAAATGCTCAATTCCTATCCAGAAAAGCAAAGAGGCTGGACATCAGAAGAAGGAGAAAAGAGGAAACAAGTCAGGAGCCTGACACAGAGGACCTCTGAAAGGCTCTGCCCTGCAGAGCATCAATGCAGATGCTGAGACTTATGGGCAACCTTTGGGCAGAGTGAAGGGAATCTTAGGAAAGAAGTGGGAAACAGTAAGGTCTTGAGAGGACAGGAACTCCACAAAGAGAGCAACAGAACCAAAAAATCTGAGCACAGAGGTCTTTCCTGAGAATGCTATTCCAACCAAGGACTATGCATGGAGATAACCTAAGACCCCTGCACAGATGTAGCCCATGGCAGTCCAGTATCCAAGTGGTTTCCATTATAATAGGAACAGGGACTGTCTCTGACAGGAACTGATTGGCCTGCTCTTTAACTACCTCCCCCTGAGGGGGAAGCAGCATTACCAGGCCACAGAAGAAGACAATGCAGCCACTCCTGATGAGACCTAATTGACTAGGATCAGAAGGAAGGAAAAGAAGACCTCCCCTATCAGTGGACTTGGGGAGGGGCATGCGTGCAGAGGGTGGAGGAAGGGAGGGATTGGGATGGGAGGAGGGAGAGAACCACAGTGGAGATGCAAAATCAATAATGTGTAATTAATAAAGAAAAAAAAATTTAATGGAGAATAAAAAAATGTAACTAATAACAAAAAATAAAATAAAATAAAAGTTAAACAAAAAAATAAAAATAAATTAATGTAAAAAAGTACAGGGAAACGAATATCTGTTCCTGGGGCTTCTAAAGCAGATCAGGCTTTTCTGTACCCCATACCTAAAGTACAGTTGTGTACTCTGGAATTCATGAAACAATGGTTAGTAATCTAAAATTAAATCAAGATACAAAAAACCTAATACATTTTTGGAAATGAGATTTAATGGAGAATAGATTCAAGAAATAATAAATAAGAAATAAAACAGAAATGGATGTGAAAGCTTCAGAATGCAATGTGTGGACCTCAAATCCAGCCTCTGCTTTGTGGACACTATGTGAAACATGACATAGTATCTATTTCCTCTGAGTCCCTCTTTCCCTAGCTCCACATAAAATTATGATAATATAGTACCTATATTATGTGAGTGTTGAGAGATTTGAAATGAGTTATATACTATCTTAGCGTGATGCCTGAGTTGGATGGACAACATTACTGCTAAAGGAAGTGTGTAAACTAGTCAGAACCAGTTCACACCAAGCTGCTGTTTGTAAGCTATACTTAGCAGGGGAGTGACAGAAAATGAAAAAAGGTAAAAATTTTACTTTGTGTGATGATAATGTAACTACATAACTCTAATTAAATTACTACCTACTTACATAATTTTGTGATAGATTCACAAATGTATGAAGACAAATGAAAATTCTCTTAGAAATATACCATATATGTCCCCATTTCCTATCACATTTCTGTTACAAGTCTTTATGTGTCTTTCTGCTGATTTGAGACATTTTCAGAACTCTTTTCAAGATGTACTTTAGGTAAATGATTTATTACAGTCTATTTTACAAAGCCTCCACTCTACAGTAAACAACACTCACTAACTTAGTTTTAAATTTTCAAGTTTTTCTGGTCAGACAATACCATTTATAGCACTCATCCATGTACACTCACTTTGGCTTGGATGAATGACAGTCATGACAGACACACAGCCATGGCAAAATCTAAATCCAGAGAGTTAGGAGAAATCTTTTTGTTTTTCAGTGCACATTCAAATACTAAGGCTTCTGTTGTCCCATTTAAAGGCTCAAAAAGCCTCAAAATAACACTAAACAAGTCAGTAGCAACTGCAACATAATCACTCCCATGGCAAATCGATGCCTCACAGATCTATAAAAACAGCAGTTATCACTCCATTTTCTTGGCTACCCATTGGCACGGCTACGCTATTTGTAGAGAAGTGCTTACTGCCCTGTAGAACTTTCTTACAATCTCCTGAGCTAAAGTACTCAAGTGTTTCAGTAACAGCCCAGTCTTTTTTTGCTAGTCTGATAATTCCTACATCTCTTTTTTCTCACTGGCAACAAGAGATCAGTGTTGCATAAGCCTCACAGTTCATACTCCATTAGCCCAGCAAATTTTCCTGAGGAATTGTTGTAATTATAGCCAAAGGAATTAAGCGTCATTATCAGGTGAGTTTACAGGCATGCATGCTCAAAGATCAGTGTGTTATTGAGTGTGGTTACTATAGAATACAAAGTTCCTGTCATAAACCACAAATGGAATTTTGATTGTTCAGATTTTTTTCAGAGACCAATAGTTTGAACATACAACTTGTAGGTATATAAAATTAAGTGTTTTTCTTCTTCTTCTCCTCCTCCTCCTCCTCCTCCTCCTCCTCCTCCTCCTCCTCCTTCTTCTTCTTTTTCTTCTTATTCTCTCTTCAGTGTTTCTATCAGAAACAACCAAGCAAACTTCTAGATCGGGGGCACATAATAGATCAGAAGACTTGAGTGACTTGTGATAGTGTAGGGTTGGCATTTGAGAGGCTGAAGAAGAATTTCAAATTCTTACCATTTGGTCTATATAACAGACAGTTAAAACAAACCAACAACCCCCCCAAAAAAAACAAAACAAAAAACAAAAGAAGGAAGAAAGAAGGGCAAAGAAGATGAAGAGAAAGAAGAGTAGAGATAGGAGTACAAAGAAGAGAACAAAAAGGAACAAATTGATGATGAACAGAGGAAGAAAGAGTAGGAGTGTAGGACAAGAGGAGAAGGAGAAAGGGGAAGTAGGAGGGAAAGTGAAGAGGATGAGGAAGGACTTCCCGGAACAATGATAGCCATCAGGAAGAGGAGTAAATAATACAAGTAAAAAATCTCACTGGAAACCACAACGTGGGTGGAAGACAATTCTAGCCTCTTGTTTTCGTCTTAATTTCTGTTTTGTTTTTTGAAATATTTTAATGTATCAACTTCACTTCCTCTGTATGAATAGTCTTCTTTCTTATTCAGGCAATATGTTTATGCATGACTCCAACTTCCCACTTTCAAGACTGTGTTTAACCGGGCAGTCAAAGTGTTCTAGAATCCGAAAGCCTCTATAGTATGGAGTACAGTCTAGCATTGGATTTGAAGTCCTCTTGCCCTTTTTACCCCAGTAGAGAGATTATCAGCATGAATGTATTACATACTCTTCTTCAACTTAACTGGAAGCATTTACCTTCCACCTCTAGTCTGTGAATCCCACAGACTAGAGTCTGGTGTATAACAAAGTTACAGGTTTTAGAACTTCAACTGTTTCACCCATTCTTTAGTAAGTTAATTTGCTGATCTTATGAGGTATTAACTGAGGTAGAAACTTAGTATCTCATACTGGGGAGGATAATGCTAATGATGATACCAGGAGGTCTACTTCTGGGAAATAAAAAAAAACAAAACAAACAAAAAACAAAACAAAACAAAAAATTTTGTTTTAGATTTTTGTAAGACAGAAGAAAATTATTATGCTTTAATTTATATTGCTCATTTCATTCAGGCCTCCCTGACCAGTGGAACTATGGGCTGTAAGTGACATTCATGATAGGACATGATCTATGTCCTTTAATTGTTGACTTGTTGTCTTATCCATCACTTGGAATTCCAGAGTCTCTCTCTCTCTCTCTCTCTCTCTCTCTCTCTCTCTATATATATATATATATATATATGGTTCTCACATGATAATTACAATTCATACATGGTGTTTCTATCTCTCTCCCCTCTCTCTCTTGATATATTATCTCTCAATTATTTATTAATTAATATTTTCCAATTTTCTTTTCCAACAACTATACTCATAATCACATGGCCTTCTTGGATGGTAACTCTAAACATTGGTTCTGTATGGTACGTTACCTACTAGAGTGTTCAGCAAAATTAAGTAAGAATATGAGAGCATCAGTCCTGAAAATAAAACACACACACACACACACACACCACACAAACAAACAAACACAGTATCTTAAAACATGATCCCTACTTTGATTTCTCACCTAGTATTTTTGTTGAGTTTCTTGACTGAACTTTGAATTTGAGTATCTGCAAAATATTCTCAACATAGTACCCACAGAAATCTTTAAATTTCTGATGTATTTTAATTATTTTCTCTCTTTTTTTTTTTGAGAAATGGAAAACTGCTTTCATATTGTCCTCTCACTTGTAGGTATAGAAACTTAACATTACCTAGCTTATACTTATAGTCCCTTAAAAGTAATCCATAAAAGATAAAATTTGGTTGAATTTTTGGGGTCACTCATGTATACTATCATATAATCTACAAATAGTGATACTTTGACTTCTTCCTTTCCAATTTGTATCCCCTTGATCTCCCTTAGTTGTTTTATTGTTCTAGCTAGGACTTAAAGTACTATGTTGAAGAGATATGGAGACAGTGGGCAGCTTTGCCTTGTCCCTGATTTCAGTGGGATTGATTTAAGTCTCTCTCCATTGAGTTTGATGTTGGCTATAGGCATGTTATATATTGCCTCCACCAAGTTTAGGTATGTGCCTTGTATCCCTGATCTCCCTCCCACTGGAGGAGCAGCCTACCTAGGCCACAGAGGAGGACATTGCAGCCAGTCCTGGTGAGACCTGATAACCTATGGTCAGGAAGGGGAGGAGGACCTCCCTTATCAGTGGACTTAGAGAGGGGCAGGGAGGAGATGAGTGAGGGTGGGTGATATTGGGAGGGAATGAGGGAAGGGGCCAAAGCTGAGATATAAAGTAAGTAAACTGTAATTAATATTAAAAAAATAAAATAAATAACATATTTAAAAAGATAACATTTTCTGCGTGTCACAATATTCAGACATTTTTGCCATACCTGTGTGAAGTAAGACTCTTCGCACAATGTTGTTGTTCTTTTGGTCTCAGACACCTCACTATGGTATAAGAATCTTGCCTTCTAATTCTAATGGCTTTCAAGACTTGGACATGTTTATAAGATGTCTTTTAGGACTTTCCAAGTATTGAACATAAATGTATCTGCCGATCTGCCTATAGTTATATTACCTGAAGTCAATCTTTAGCTTTGTTTTTTTTTTTTGTTTGTTTGTTTTTTGTTTTTTTGTTTTTTTTTTTTTAGGTGCAGTCTTTTTAAAAATTATTTGTTTTTATTTATGTTTTATTTTTTACAATCTATTCACTCTATATTCCATTTGTATCACCTTCACTCATCTCCTTCTGATCCTACCCTCCTTCCCTCTTCTCTCCCATCCAGCTCCCTTAGTCCACTGAAAGCAGGTGCCTTCCTCCCCTACCATCTGACCCTAGATTATCAAGTCTTATTAAGACTGCCTGGGTCCTCTTCATATGTGGCCTAGCAAGGCTGCCCAACTGAGGGGGCAGGGGGTGCAGTGATCAAAGAGTGGGCAACAAAGTCCATATCAGAGACAGCCCCTGCTCCCCTCACTAGGGACCTCATAGGGAGACTAAGCTGCCTATGGACAACACCTAAGCAAGGGGTCTGGGTCTTCTCCATGCATGGTCTTTGGTTGATGCATCAGTCTCTGGAGTTGCCCCTTGGCCCAGATCTGTTGGCTTTGTTGGTCTCCTTGTAGAGCTTCAGTCCTCCTGACTCCTTCTTCTCCTCCCCTTCTTCCATCAGACTCATGGCACTCTGCCCAAGGTTTGGCTGTGAGTGTGAGTATCAGCATCTGCTTAGATCCCCTGCTGGGTGGACTCTTTCCTTGGACCTCTATAACAGGGAATCTTTAGCTCCTTTAGTGATCATTTACTGCCCTCCTCTTTACGTATCCTAACATTCTTGTGAGCTTCAGATAAGTCATTGGAGTGTAAGAACAAACTCTTTCAACACCTGCCACTCCCAAAACCAAGAATGCTGTCAAACAGCATCTGAAGTCTATAATAAGGATTCCCCCACTTACGTATTTGAAGAACATGTTGATTCATAAAGTTCTTTGTTCTATCACTATAAAATCTTCATGAAACTACAAAGAATAAAAATCAATATGTCAAATGAGAGAATGAGTAAAGGAGATTGACAACTTTAAGGAATTTACATCTTTTAAAAGTAGGTAATGAGAAAGGCTATAACTATAAAAATATGTAGAATCTTCTACTGGAGATTAATATAAAATTTTATTTAATGTTCAGGAGTCTAATCAACGTATTCTGATCAGTAGTTTTAGTTACTTTAATTAGTACTTTAATTATAGAGCTACCCTTATAAAATCCATTATCTGAAGACTACATCATCACTAAATTCTGAACTCTACACTTTGTTGTGGGCCTAAGACCTTTGCCATTATACAAACCATGAGCTATTTGTTCTAGATTTTACATTTGTGTCTTGGCTGCAGAGTCATTCTCATTCTTTTAATACCTCCAATTTTATTTATCTAAATCATGTTATTGTTCATTTGTGCATGTTACACTGCCTTGTAGCCTTTAGAATTTTCTTTTTTTTATTCTCTTTTTTTATTTTATTTTTATCAGTTACATTTTATTAATTCTGTATCCCAGCCATTCCCTGAACCCTCATTACCTCCCAGTCCTTCCCTCCCTCCCTCCCTCATCACCACTGTGCCCCTTTCCAAGTCCACTGATAGGGGGGACCTCCCCCCATTCATCTGATCCTGTTTTATCAGGTATCTTCATTGAGTTCCTGTTAGAAATAGTCCTTGTTCCCCTCACTTTGGGAAACCAATTGGTTATTGAGCTAGCACATTTTCAATCATTTTCTCGTTTTCTTCTCCCAAGGCAGGCTTCCTACTGAGCAACTTCTGCTCACAGTTATGTTCATGTGCCTCCTTTAAGGAACTAAGAATAGATTATATATTATATATATACATATATATATATATGTGTGTGTGTGTGTGTGTGTGTGTGTGTGAAAATGTGTTTGGTATTGGAAGCAGAAGATAGAGGCTGAAGACTCTAACACTGATCTAAAACTTGTGTAAGGAGAGGGAAGGATGGAAGGAAGACTGGAATAGGACTGTCAGACTACTGAAACTCTGGGATAGAGTCATGCAACCAATGGAGAGACTTTGAGGCAAAGACAGCCACTCTTTGAGTTCTTTATTTTACTAGAGAGGTCTTTCATTGTGCATTGTACTAATGTGTTGCCTGTAATTGTCCCATGGGAAGCATGGTCTGATGGGCATATAGGACCTGTATTTGCAGACATCAGTTTTCTGATTCCCAAGGCAATAGAAAGAAAACTTTTCTATAGTTAGAAAATTTCCCTAACTCCAGTCCAGGTCAGTGAACAATAACATGACATTGTGGATTGTTGTGGGAGATATCTTTGAACCAATTTTTTTTTTTGCATCACTTTTCCCATGTGGCATTTAAACTTATACATACTTCTTTAAAATTAATTTAAATGTCAAATCTCTGGATGGTCTTCTGTGAACATACTCAGTTCAATATCATATTAACCTGATTTGCTTTTCCCAGAGTCTGAATTTCTCTCTGGCATTATCTCACACATTGAAGGACTTGTCTTTCTCACTGCATTGAACTAGATGTCACATCTCATCTGTTCTCAACTTTGATAACAGCACTGGCAGAGTATTCAAAAGCAGTGTCTCTGAGGAGTATGAAACACAGATACTTTAGCTGTTATCCAAGCTATGTTCCCCATTTAATTTCATTGCTAACTGTACTCCATTGGATCATTCAAAATAGAACATTTGTTTATCATATTATTACTGAACCCCACGAAGCACTGGAACCAGATAAATATTACATCAATTTCTCTCCTCAGAAGTCAAAGTTAAATATATCACTGCTCACAGAAGTACATCTCATTCCATTTATGACTATTTGGTAAATAGAGAAAATGACAGGAAGATCTCTAGAATACACAGTTCCTTCCAGGTTTTTTTTTTTTCTCTTGAATGTGTAATGACCTGTGGGCTCAGCCAAGATAGCGTGTGCATTTGAATGTTGACACACCATGAAGAAACTCTGCAGGAGTATGTGGGAGATGGGCTTGAGCACAGGCCAGAATAAGAACTACTGCGAGCAAAGTCTACGTTGCCTTTTCTCTTTGCAGGAGGTATATCCATTTGGTGATCAAATAGGAACAACAGTGTCAGGCATGGAGATAAAGCCTGGTGTTCACTTTGTACTGAAGACAGGCCCTGCGGCTGCTGCCTGATCTTGGGGCCAGGACAGGGCCTCGTTGTTCCAATGCCCTTTCTTGTGGAGTGACACCTTTGTTCAATGATCAAAAGCACTTTTTCATGGCCTGTGCTGCAGCGATTCCTCCTCCACAGTCCCCTGGGAGAAGTGTCCTCCCTTCTCTTTAGCCTGATGCTGTTTCATGGCATGGAAAGAACAGTTGAGATTCATTGTTGAGAATAAATCTTGTCTTAGGGTAAGTTTTTTTTTTTTTTTTTTTTTTTTTTTTTTTTTTTTTTTTTTTTTTTTTTTTTTTTTTCAATGTTAGCCTTAACAAATATTGGAATTTATTTCTACAGAAAGAAAAAATGTTGTGTTGACTTTATGCTGGCAGATAGAGACATGATGAGAACATGAAACTGGGTGCTCAAGAAGGATGAGTAAACATTTTAGTGTCTCATTTTCTTTTTTTTTTTAATTTTTTTTTATTTTTTATCAGTTACATTTTATTAATTCTGTATCCTAGTCGTGCCCTGAACCCTCGTTCCCTCCCAGTCCCTCCCTCCCTCATCACTACTGTGCCCCTTTCCAAGTCCACTGATAGGGGGGGACCTCCCCCCATTCATCTGATCCTGTTTTATCAGGTATCTTCATTGAGTTCCTGTTAGAAATAGTCCT
>REGO01000547.1:434969-488590 GCA_010120015.1 Rhombomys opimus
GGTGTATAGATTTCATTATGTTTATCATATCTTATAGGTCTATATAAGTGAGTATATACCGTGTTTGTCTTTCTCCTTCTGGGATATTTCACTCAGAATGATGTTTTCTAGGTCCCACCATTTGCCTGAAAATTTCATGATTTCCTCCTTTTTGATTGCTGAGTAGTATTCCATTGTGTGGAAATACCATAATTTCTGTACCCATTCTTCTGTTGACGGACATCTGGGTTGTTTCCAGGTTCTGGCTATTACAAATAAAGCTGCTATAAACATGGTTGAACAAGTATCCCTTTTGTGTACTCGAGCAAGCTTTGGGTATATACCTAGCAGTGGTATAGCTGGGTCTTGAGGAAGTTCATCGTATTAAGTACCCATTTTTATTCTGAAACTCAGTGCTATTTGAGACTATTGGCGTGTTCTAATACTGTAGCACATCTGAATAATACAAGTTATTCCTTGCATTTATGTCCTGAAAAGAAAGGTAACTAGCCAGCAAAACCAGCAGAAGTGACCGAGTAAGTATGGTTTCTCTGTGGTGTCTGTTCAGTCCTTCCTTCACCTTACTACTTTAAGTGTCTACCCAAACTTCCCACGGCAACAGCTCACAGCTCCTGTGCCAAATACATGTTTTGTTCTACATATTGATTTTCTTCACTGTTTTATCCTAAAAACAGAGAAGTAAATGTAACTTCCATATGTGTTCATCTCGTTCCTTTATTATCTGTGAAGGTATTTTCTCATTTTCCCACTTTTTTTAAGTAGCATTACTCATAATCTTTCAACAACTGTCTGTGTTTCTTTGGTTCCTTAGAGAGAAAGTTCCTCCACCTGTGTCGGAAACAGCATAACCTGCTTATAGTAATCAATCCATGGTGTCTCCATGTCTGTAGGCAATGCCTTAATGATGCGTTGATCTGTTCTGGTAAAAGAAATAAAGAGAGAGGAAGAAACTCACTTTGAGAAACTTCTTTTTGTTTAATTTACTAGAAAGTGTGCTATACTGTTATTCATGGTTCACACACTTTCTCTCAGGTTAAATTTCACTGGTCATTTTAATTAAACCAGTTGTTCAAAAGTTGGTTTTATTTATTTATTTACTTATTTATTTATATACATTTTCATTTTCAGTGTGGTTATATCATTTCTTTTTTTAATATGATTTTTTATTTATTACAATTTATTCACTTTGTATCCCAGCTGTAGCCACACCCTCCATTCCCTCCCAATCCCACCCTCCCTCTCTCCCTCATCTCCTCCCATGCCCCTTCTCCAGTCCACTGATAGTGGAGGACCTCCTCCCCTTCCATTTGTTCCTAGCCTATTAGGTCTCATCAGGAGTGTCTTTCATAGTCTTCCTCTGTGGCCTGGTCAGGTTGCTCCCCCCTCAGGGGGAGGTAATCAAAGAGCCAGCAACTGAGTTCATGTCTGAGACAGCCCCTGCTCCCTTTATTAGGAAGCCCTTTTGGAGACTGAGCTGCCACAGGCTGCCTCTGGGCAGGGGATCCAGGTTATCTCCATGAATGGTCCTTGGTTGGAGTATCAGTCTCAGAAAAGACACCCAGGCCCAGATTTTTTGGTTCTGTGACTCTCCTTGTGGAGCGCTCGTCAACTCCAGGTCTTTCATCTCCCCCTTCTTTCATAAAATTCCCCATGTTTTAATTGGAGTATTTGGTTTGTTGGTGTTTAATTTCTTGAGTTCTTTATACATTCTGGATATTAGCCCTCTGTCAGATGTAGGATTGTTGAAGATCTTTTCCCAATCTGTAGGCTGTCAAGTTTTCTTCTGTTGACTGTGTTCTTTGCTTTACAGAAGCTTTTCAGTTTCATGAGGTCCCATTTATTAATTGTTGATCTTAGAGCCTTTGCTGTTGGTGTTCTGTTCAGGAAATTGTCTCCTGTGCCAATGAGTTCAAGGCTCTTCCCCACTTTTTCTTCTAACCGATTTAGGGTGTCTGGTGTTATGTTGAGGTCTTTGATCCACTTGGACTTTAATTTTGTGCAGGGAAGAAGGGGGAGGGAGGGCGGGGCTGGGAGGGGAGAAGGGAGGGGCTTATGGGGGATACAAAGTAAATAAACTGCAATTAATAAAAAATAAAAAAAAATTAAAAAGCCCAGGGGGTCCTGCAGAGACTGGTGCATCAAAGGAGGACCATGCATGAAGAGGACATAGACACCCTGCTCAGACGTGGCCAATTGGCAGCTCAGTCTCCATGTGCTTCTCTGAGTGAGGAGAGGAAGGATTGCCTCTATTATTATGAACTCAGTTTACTAATCTCTGATCATTTGTCCCTGATGATGCAGCCTTGCCAGACCACAGAGGAAGAGGATCCAAGCAGTCCTGATGAGACTTAACAAGCTATGGGCAGATGGCAGAGGAGAATAACTCCCCCTTTCACTGGACTAGGGGGAAGGCATGGGGGGGAGAGGGAGAGAGGGTGGGACTGGGAGAATTGAGGGAGGAAGCTTCAATCAGGATATATAATGAATAAATTGTGAAGAAAAAAAATGAAAATGAAAAAAAAATTGTCACCAAGTAACCAACTGGACACTTCTTGACACTAAATGAAATTTTCCGTTCTAGAAGTAGGTTACATCTAATAGAGTTTTGGGCCAAAGGGTTCTCATGGAAACTCCCAAACAACCCAGGGTAATGCCAAGGCTATTGGTTACTCTCTACAAACTGATGGTAAGGCTTGATTGCTGAAGATAACACCTACACAGCTCATTGAACATGGAGAAATCTGTCTAACTAGTAAGATAGCACCTACAACAAATGGTTCTAGTCTAAATGGATGTCTACATGTAAAAAATGCTAATGGATCCATATTTATCACCCTGCACAAAATATCATTTCTTTAAAATACAATAAAGGTCATTTATATCACTAGTATTATAGTTTGTTTTCTATGTTTGGAAAACATTTTAATTTTTTTATTTATTACAATTTATTCACTTTGTATTTCAGCTGTAGCCCCCTCAATCATCCCATCCCTATTCTACCCTCCTGTCCTCTTCTTCTTCCATACCCCTTTTCCAGTTCAGTGATAAGGGAGGTCCTCCTCCCCTTCATTCTGATCTGACTCTAGCCTATCAGATCTCATCAGGACTGGCTGCATTGTCTTCCTCTTTGGCCTGGTAAAGCTGCTCCCCCATCAGGGGGAGGTGATCAAAGACCCAGCCACTGAGTTCATGACAGAGACAGTCCCTGCTCACATTACTAAGGAACCCATTTGGAGACTGAGCTGCCATGTACTACATCTGTGCAGAGGTTCTAGGTTATCTTCATGCATGGTCCTTGGCTGGAGCATCAGTCTCAGAAAAAAACCCTGAGATGTTTTCGTTCTGTTGCTCTCCTTGTGGAGCTTCTGTCCCCTCCAGATCTTTCTATCTCCCCCTTCTTTCATAAGATTCCCTGCACATTTATTTGTTTAAAAATACATTAATGTGGTATCTGAAGTGAAACTGCACACACAGCTATCTATCAGCGAATGTGTCTACTAAACAAATATGTACTAAGTTCTGGTCACACTTCTTTTTTCTGCCTGCAGGGTGTACATTCCTATTGGTATCCAGGCCTATCAACCTCTGCACTTTGATTTCTTTGATATGCAGTGGAGATGAACTCTGTATGTTTTTTATGCATATTTTCATGAAGTTTCTATAGATCGGGGATTTTTTGTTTTATCCTTTTATTTTGTTATTAACAATATACACTGAGAACCACATTAGTACACTGACATCTCTGTCATCTTATTTTGGCTGGGTCTAATCACTCTATATACATTTGTAGCACAGATTATTCATTCACTCTACTGTCTATATGGAGTTTAATTTGTTATTTTCAATAATTAATTTTTTAATGTTTCGTTGGTATATATACATATATATACACACATAGACACACATTACTTCTAGGAAATGAGGAAGATGGGGTTTTTATGTGAAATTACTGGAAAAAGTACATCAAATTGTATTCCAAATCATTATATATAAGTGAATTGCCTTTAAAAATGTATGAGACTAGCCAGGTATGGTGATGCATACCTTTAATCTGAACACTTGGGAGGCAGCACAGGTGGATCTCTGTGAGTTCACGGCCATCCCAGTCAACAAAATGAGTCCATCCAGGGCTATGTGAAAAAACTCTGTCCAGAAAAACCAGAAAAGAGTATGAGAGTATCACTATCAGCCATACCAAAAGAGTCTATCTTATTATATGTTAAACTAATAATGGAGATAAATGCTTTCACACACACACTATATGTGTATATATGACAATTATATATTATTACACATATTATATATGTTATATATATTATATGTGATTTATAATATATGTTATATAACACACACACACACACAAACACACACACACATATATATATAGCTATTACTTCACAGAATTCTGTCATTCTGCAACTGTCATTTCTTCTGCTCTGTGAGCCCTTTGCAGGTTGAAAACATTTTTCTTTCTGATTGCACAATAAGGGAAGGAAAGTCTGTCTTCTTTGGTAAGGGTTTAGGGACAATTTAAGAACAAGTGTTAATATCTTTCTAGGAGAATTATTATTTTTGAAAGGAAACATATGAGCAGATCAGTGGGCATGTTGAAATGTATAATATGTTGGATCATGACCTGAATGGTGAAAGTGAGTCATTTGTTAGAAATATAGAGATTCTATAAAAACATGACAGCTGGAGGGTTTTGGTAAATTTTGGTCAGTATCCTATCTGTGGTACTCTAAGAAAGAAAACTCAGAGAAACTATGCTCGGTGTTCAGAATTTAATCATAGTTTAAGCTTGATGTATTTGTAAACTCCCTGACATAGCTCAAAACTTACAGGAAAATGTTTAATATGGTGCTGGTGATTTGGAGAAATAAAGTCAAACACAGCATATATAAATCAGTGTGGAACAATGGTAAGGGCTATGACAATTAACAGAAGCAGTAAAGTATCTGATGACTTTATTTTTTTTTTCTTTTTTTTTTTTCTTTTTATCAGTTACCTTTTATTAATTCTGTATCCCAGCGGTGCCCCGAACCCTCATTCCCTCCCTTTAATAAAACCAGGTCAGATTTGAACTGGCTCATCTGAAAGGTGACCTCCACTTCCCTATACCCATGAGTGACATCGAAAGCTTTAGGCATACAGGAGCATACATCTGGAGCTTAATTTTTACTCAGTTTTATTGAGTTATAATTTACATGCAGTAAAAGTTCCCAATATTATGTGTGTATTAGGATGACTCTTAAAAACTGATAAATCTATGTAACTATTATCAAAATACAGGCAAGAAATAATGTTCTCACTTCGGAACCTTCTAGTTCACCCTTTCCTGTCAGACATCCATTCTTGCATCCCTCACGGCACCTTGAAGCTAGTGGTTTACTTTGTATCACTGTAGATTATTTGTCTTCTTCATTTGAAATTCTAAGCACCTGTCAAACAGTTTTCTAAAGAGGTTGTGCCATTTTGCATTCTCATCAGCATGGATGAAAATTCTAATTGCTCCGCAAATTCATCAATGCTTATTACTGTCATTCTATTTTTTTTTATTTTAACCCTGATAGTGTGTCCATATCACTGTGTATTCTATAAGTTGAATAAAATATCCAGTTTATTAAAACAATTGTTCAATTCTTTGAAGATGCTTGAGCCATCCTTCCCTTCTTTTTAAGGTGGCCACAATGTTTCAGTTTTCCTCAATTTTTTTTTTAATCCAGGATTATTGCTGGATTGGATTATGCTCATAAAATTATAGCAGAAGTATCCCAGGACCTTTGAAGCTAAAGATTAAGATTACTGAATTCCCACACTTCCTTCCTCTAGAAGTGCTACATTATGTCATTTAAGCACAGCTCACAAGGTAACCGTATCCTGCAGAAAGGAGACAATTTGGTTGACAGACTTAGTTCAGCTCTCACCAATTTAGCAGCCAGCATCAAGTGAACGCCTTATCTCAGATAGTTCAGGGTTGGCAAGCAACCAAATGATTATTTTCGGTTAAGAAGAGAACAACGTAGTGAATCCATTTAGCCTACAAATTAGGGAGATAATAAGGTAAGTAAAACATGAGTTTAAGGATGATTTGCTAAGAAATTTTAGTGAATTGAGATGTGCAGATGCAAAATTCCTAGTAAATATTTATTGAATAAGCACATTAAGCTATTCAACAAATATGTTCTGTGCACTTAGCACTGTCTTAAGTATTCTATCATCATATGCCTTAACAGTACTAAAAAAGCAAACATTTCTTCAGCTTTAGATGGTAGCATTTACTAATACTGTATCAGAATCTTTTGACTGCCAATCAATGGCCTTAAAGTGCCATATATCCAGTCTGCATATCAATCAAGCCCAATGGGAAGAGTTAAATTATTTCCCTAGCTCCAAGTACCATGGCTTAATCATACCCTATCCTTTGTTACAGCCATTGAAGGGACTAGGAACCTAACAACACTTGCTTCTTGAGCAACAGTGGAAGCAGGACCTACTTCAGTCCTGTCAGCAGAGATTTTGTCTTCCAACAGCTCATTCTTTGAGCAAATGCGGTACAATCGTAAATAGCTAGAGGATCGTAACTGATAGCTGATGGAGCTCATTCTAGCAGCCACCATCACCCACCACTCAGCTGCAGGTTACAGGCAGCTGTGACAGATTAAGTCCAAAAAAGAGCAAAGTGTTTGCAGCTGTCTTAGTGCCGAGAGCACAAGATGCACTTTTTACCTCTTCTGAGAATGAAAGAGACTGAGTGGATCACCACAGTGCACTCTGCCCTGACTGTCTTCCTTTCCTTCCTGTCCCCACAACAAGAGACGTTGGAGAGTTATTGATGGTTTGAACTGGATGAAACCAAGTGTAGTCCAAACTCATCATTTAGCTGATGAGGAAAGGAGGTCTTGAGAGGTTAAGTAATGCTTTGCTAATCATACAGGAAGTAAGAACAATTAGTTCCAGATGCAGAAAATCTTAATCATATCTTTTTACATTTTAATATATCATCTTTTCTCTCAACTACATTGGTACTTGTGTTTATAATAGAGTTTTTATTTCAGAAAAATATGAAGTTTTATCAGAAGTTAAATCATGGGGTTGGGGACAGGTGTCAGTATCATCCATAAACTCCAATACCTTTATCACCAGCAAATACCTTACACATCTAACCTAATATTTTTTTTTTCATTCAACAAAACTATTCAGGTGACATATACATACACACATATACATATATATTCTTCATAAGGTATTTTGAATAATGTAAAGTTATACAATATTATTTCTGGATTAATAAGCTTGCATTTAGGAGAAAAGGTTATCAATAGTGGGTTATCTATAATAAATAACTCATATAAGATAGCTTTTATATGTATGGTCATTCAGTTCACTTTTTAACAATTTCAATTAAGTCAATCTTTATCCCACAAAACAGTTGAAATCAGTATGTATCTGTGGACACCACACAAATGAACTTGTTCAGAGCCTTCTGCTGGAAGTGGGGTCTCTGTGCCAGCATCAGAGACCTCCATGGCATATTTTTAAAAGTGAATTGACTCCATTCCTAGTGGATCAGCCAGCATCAGTAACTTTACAAGATCATTGGTAAGCTTGTACCTACAGATACATTTGGGAAAACTGGAATATTGTGAAAAGAGTAAATGGAGACCACGGTATTTTTTTTTTCTGGCTTACTTAAGGAATTTTCCACGTCAGAAAAAAGCAGACTGAAATGTTCATCAAGGATCTTGGGCTTAGCTGGAAGAACAGGTGACATTAATTTAAATTTCATTATTTATATGTCTGTCACATTATAAAGACCTGCCTTTTAGGGTATAAGAAACTATTCAAAATGTGGGATTAATATGGTTCTAGGAATTAAATTTTGACATAGGAAGGAAGGATAATAGAAGATAATTCACCATGCTGAGACAAGTGGAATTACAGAGGAGAGAGTTTTGTGTTTAATATTGTCCAGGATGTTAAATAGGATAACAGTGCCCTTAGCAAAGGCAAGAACACTGAGGAACATGTGGATTCACAGAGTTGAAGAAGGAGAAGATGAGATGAGGATTTCTGAGCCTATCCTTGGGCCTTAACCCACCTTTCCAGTCTTTTGACCCAAGAATTTCAAAACAAAGCAAGGTGACATAGGAATGTATTTTTCTCTCTCAACCCCTATTTTCCACTGTTATTCTCTGGGTCTTTTGAATTATTCCTTGAAATAGATACATAGCAGCTCTCTAACTTTACTATAAAAAGATTCCCTAAATGCAGCTTGATTTTCCATTTCACATAGAAGTTTGGTTTATTCACATAGTCATGAAATGGAAAGGGTAATTCAGAGTTGATAAATTAGCAACCAGTAGGCAGACCTACAGGGAGCTTCAGTAAGCTATTTAGTTTTCAGTGTTCTCTAGAGCTTGGCTCTCTTCCCACACACAAAAGAGGTAAATATCCGTCCCATGATGACACTGGCCATGAACGTCCCTGTCTTCTCATATTGGGAATTCATTGTTGCAAACAAACAAACAATCATTCCATGCTCCAGACTTGAACTTAATATTCACACCCAACTGAAAGGCACTTCTCTTTCAATGGAGGGACTAATTTTAGAAGGAATTATCATTTCTCAGACCCATTTTTTTCCCCCAGTAGTTATGTAAAGTTAGTTCTAGTTAAGTGTTAGATTAATGCTACTTTTTAAATTAAATCTCCCTTCGTTTTCATTCCTGTTTCTGTCTTTCACTTTTCATGTTTTTAATGCTGGGAAAGGCTTACTGGTTTTGGATAAATGGAACTATAACAGCAAATTATGTCAGTGTGTCAATAGATGACACTCACTGGAAGATCTCACTCTCTGCAATTGATAAGTAGTAATCTAACTGTGGCCCAGCTTAACACCTCCTTGGACTTATGGTATAATATTTTCTTGTGTCACAGTAACTACATTTTAATCTGAACTATAACATATGTTTTTAAAGTAGATATACAAAATGCATCCAAGTAGAGGATCATCTCAAACAAAGACAGTGCTGATGCAGGTGAGAGAGGCTGGCTATCACACTTTTTCAAGTTTCTTCTGGCCCACAGAGTTCAGTTCTTTGAGAAAGTTGTCTCACTAAATTTAGCAGCTCCAAGCTGTTAAGTTGAAGAGAAACGGAAGATAAGGTGAGCTTTTTTTAAACTTGGAAATTACATCTGTGAGCTCTGAGTTCAGCATCTCCGCTCCCGTTCCCTCATAATTGGCTCCTCCATCAAAGCTTGCTGTGGGCCAGAGCAGTGCAAAAGGGAACAGTTGCACTGGAGGCTGCGAGAGATTATTTACAAAGTAGAACTACTTTGTGTTCAGGGCCTAATCTAATGGATGCTTTATTGAACTTATTATCTTGTTGATAACACACAATCACATTGCTTCCAGTTTCCTCTTGTTCTAAGCCTGCATGTTCTGATCTTATAATATACTGAATATATATACTGAACCTAAGAGGATAGTAGAATAGAAAGTAACCTTCTTGTTGTGGTTTTCCTCACTAACAAAATATGGACCACTTTTACTAGCCAAATAGAATGTTGCCCAAACCTGACTCTTGATGGAACTATAGTTTAAATCACTTTCATTTCCTTTTCATTTTTACTAGGCTCAGAATTATTCCTTGAGGATGATACAGTGATACAGGTATAGATCTTCTTCACCATTTTGTTGAAGAAAAAGATGTTAAGTGATTATTAAGGTTTTGGTAAAATAAATCATAAAATATGCTTTGAATTCTAATGTTTTTACTTTTAAAAGCCATGTGTCATAGAAATATAAAACATATATGGTATACATATTTCTTTGGCTTATTCGTAAGGTAACTAGAACTCAGTTAAAAGAATTGGAGGACATCTGTTATTGAGAACAAGTAAAAATGCTTGCCAATTCATAGAACATACATATTTTCTGTAGGAGTTTATAGCTAGACCAAACCCTGAAACAAAAGATAAATTAGCAAGCAAAATATCCATAAGCACAGTAACATGCTTATTCATGTACCTCTAGAAGACCTTTATGGAATGAGTAGTTTCCAAAGAAGTGGCAGAGATCTAGCTTCTTTCACATGATTAACAACAAGAAGTGTATGAGTTTTCCTTTTTTTAATTTTTATTTTATTTTTATCAATTACATTTTATTCCCTTTGTATCCCAGCTGTAACCCCTTCCACATCCCCTCCCAATCTCACCCTTTGTCCCTCTTCTTCTTCTATGCTCCTCCCCCAGTCCATGATAGGGGAGGTCCTCCTCCCTTTCCCTATGACCCTAGTCTATCAGGTCTCATCAAGACAAGCTTCATTGTCTTCCTCTGTGGACTGATAAGGATGCTTGCTGCTCAGGTGGAGGTGATCAAAGAGCTAGCACATGAGTTCATGTCAGAGATGGTCCCTGGTCCTATTATTGGGAACCCTCTTGGACACTGAGCTGCCATGGGCAACTTCTGTGCAGGGGTTCTAAGATATCTTCAGGCATGGTCCTTTTTTGGTTTCAGTCTCAGAAAAGACCCATGTGCCCAGATTTTTTGGTTCTGTTGCTCTCCTTGTGGAGCTCCTGTTCCCTCCAGGTCTTTCTATCTCCTGCTTCTTTCATAAGATTTCCCTGTACTATGCCCAACGTGTGGCTATGAATCTCAGCATATCTTTTGATTCCCTGCTGGCTAGAGTCTTTCAGAGGCCCTCTGTGACAGGCACCTGTTATTTCCCTCTTCTGATGTCCGTCTCATTTGCCTTTCTAAGCGAAGATTGAGCATCTTACCCACTGTCCTCCTTCTTGATTAGCTTCCTTAGGTGTACAGATTTGAGTATGTTTTATCCTATATTATATATCTAATATCCACTTATAAGTGAATATATACCCTGTGTGTCTTTCTGTATCTGGGATACCTCACTCAGGATGATCTTTTCTAGTTCCCACCATTTGCCTGCAAATTTCATATTTCTTTGTTTTTAATCCCTGAGTAGTATTCCATTGTGGAAATGTGTCTCTATTTCAGTATCTATTCTTCAACTGAAGGACATATGGGTTCTTTCCAGCTCCTGGCTAATACAAATAAAGCTGCTGTGAACATGGAGAAGTGACAATACAAAGGAGAACTTTGATTCTGTAGCGGCAACAAAGTGGGGAAAGGCGGATTGTAGATAATGTGTGGTTAATGAAACTTGATTGCAAAAATAAAAGCTACTTAGTAAAGTTGTACATGAACAAAACTGCTATTTAGTAAAATTCATTCATGTAAAGCCTAATTAGTAGAAATTGTGCTTGGGGAGAAAGACTAGTTAGTAAAGCTTGTTTATGAAGGTAAAGCTAATTACTAAAGTTGATCAGGGGGATAAAATTTGGTTAGTAAAACTGGTTCAGGAAGATAAAGTCTAATTAATATAATTTCTTCCATGAAGAGAAAAGTTACTAAACATTGTTCATCTTGATTAGTTGTAATTTAAAGCTTATGGGCATCTAAGGTTGCCTTCAGTGATTAAACTTTACTCTAGCCTTCAGAACTGAGGACTACAGGACTTCTAAATATATTGGTTTTCTTTTATGAACCTATTGGGAGGACAGAACACTCTTTTTATCTCTAGTCATCCTTCTTAGTTACCTTCAGCTCAACAATTCTTTCATATAAAACAGTATTTTGAAGCCTCCCACACTGAGAATAAAAGGTATCGTCTTATCATCAGTTTTCTCCATCTTTCAAGGCTATAAATTATTTCAAGATAATATAAGGCAAACAAACCAATTCTGATGACTGAGCGCTTACAAAATCTCACATTATATTTTCATGAAGTCAAAGTCTAACGGTTTCTTTTTGTAACATTCTGCCTCTATATTTTTTTTCTTTTTGCATTAATTAATTTATTTATTTTATATCTAGATTGAAAATTCTTCTTCCTCCTCTTCTTCCTTCCCTGCTCCTTCCTCTCACCTCTCCTCCTCCTATGCACTCTCCTTTTCTCCTCAGATAAAGGGAGACCTCTCATGGGTACCAACCCATTTTGGCAGATCAATCATGGTGTAGTAGGACTGGGAAAATCGTCTGTTGAGGCTAGACAAGGCCATCTTGTCAGAGGAAAGTTATCCAAAGACAGGCAACAGTTTCACAGACATCCCCTGCTCCTGAAAATAGATCCATATTTATCACCCTGCACAAAACTAAAGTCCAAGTGGAGCAAAGACCTCAACATAAAACCAGATACTCTAAATCTGCTAGAAGAAAAAGTGGGGAACAGCCTAGACCTCATTGGCACAGGAGACAACTTCCTGAACAGAACACCAACAGCACAGACTCTAAGAGCAACAATCAATAAATGGGACCTCATGAAACTGAAAAGCTTCTGTAAAGCAAAGGACACCATCATCAAAACAAAACGTCTTCCTACAGACTGGGAAAGAATCTTCACTAACCCTTTATCTGACAGAGGACTAATATCCAGTATATACAAAGAACTAAAGAAGCTGAAAAGCAGCAAACCAAGTAATCCAATTAAAAAATGGGGAAGAGAGCTAAACAGAGAATTCTCGACAGAGGAATATCGAATGGCAGAGAAACACTTAAAGAAATGCTCATCCTCATTAGCCATCAGGGAAATGCAAATCAAAACATCCCTGAGATATCACCTTACACCCATCAGAATGGCCAAGATGAAAAACTCAAGTGACAACACATGCTGGAGAGGTTGTGGAGAAAGGGGAACCCTCCTCCACTGCTGGTGGGAATGCAAACTGGTACAACCACAAAGACCAAATATATCTGTGCACAGGGTCTTTTCTGAAACTGACATTCAACCAAGGACCATGTATGGATATAACCTAGAACCTCCGCTCAGATGTAGCCTGTGGTAGCTCAGTAACCAATTGGTTTCCCAAAGTGAGGGGAACAAGGACTATTTCTAACAGGAACTCAATGAAGATACCTGATAAAACAGGATCAGATGAATGGGGGGGAGGTCCCCCCTATCAGTGGACTTGGAAAGGGGCACAGTGGTGATGAGGGAGGGAGGGAGGGACTGGGAGGGAATGAGGGTTCAGGGCACGGCTGGGATATAGAATTAATAAAATGTAACTGATAAAAATAAAATAAAATAAAAAAAGGAAAAAAATCCATCAAGAAGATATCTCAGTTCTGAACATGTGTCCTCAAAGTACAAAGGCACCTACATTTGTAAAGAAACATTAATAAAATGTAAGCCATACATAGATCCCAGCATATTAATAGTGGGAGACTTCAACATCCCATTCTCATCAAAGGACAGGTCAACAAAACACAAACTAAACAAAGAAATTATGATGCTAACAGATATCAGAAATCAAATGGACCTCACATATAGCTACAGAACTTTTCACACAAACACAAAAGAATTTACCTTCTTCTCAGCATCTCATGGAACCTTCTCCAAAATAGAGCATATAATTAGTCACACAGCAAGCCTCAAGAGATACAAGAAGATTGAGATAATCCTTTGTATCCTACAGGCCACCATGGACAAAAAAAACTGAACCTCAACAACAATAGAAATAGCAAAAGCCTACACACTCGTGGAAATTGAACAACTCTCTAGTCAATGACAGCTGGATAAGGAAAAAAATAAAGAAAGGAACTAAAGGCTTCCTAGAATTCATTGAAATGAAAGCAAAAGATACCCAAACTTATGGGACACTATGAAAACACTGCTAAAACAAAGTTCATAGCACTAAGTGCCTTCAAAAAAATATTCAAAACATCTCATACAAAGAGCTTGATGCTCCAGGCTCCAAGGTCCAGGATATATTTCTAAGAAAATCATAGAAGAAAAATTTCCCAACTTAAAGAAAGAAATGTCCTTAAACATACAAGAGCCCTACAGAACGCTAAATAGATAGACTAAACAGAAAAGAAACTCCTCACATCACATAATAGTCAAAACACTAAATCTACAGATCAAAGAAAGGATATTAAAAGCCACAAGGGAAAAAGGCCAAGTATCATATGAAGGTAAACCTATCAGAAGCACTAGAATTCTCATCAGGAACAATAAAAGCCAGAAGGGACTTGGCAGATGTCACACAGACTTTCAGGGACCACAAACCTAGACTTCTATACCCAGAAAATCTACATAGATGGAGAAGGCAAAAACTACTTTTAAACAATATCTACACAGCAAGCCAACCCTACAGGACATAGGAGAAGGAAAAATTCCAATCCAAGGAAAACAACTACACCCAAGAAAACACAGGATACAGATAATCTCTCAACAAAAATTAAAAGAAAACAACAAATAAACCACAGTAACACCACCAAATCCACAATAAAAGGAACTAACACTTATTGGTCACTATTATCTATCAACAACAATGGACTCAACGCTCCAATAAAAAGACATAGACTAACAGCATTGTTTTAGAAAAAGGATCCAACATTCTGCTGCATCCAAGAAACACACCTCTGCAACAAAGATAAACACTACCTCAGAATAGTGGAAAATGTCTTTCAAGCAAATGGACCCAGAAAACAAGCTGGATAGAGATCCTAATATCTAATAAAATAGACTTTCAACCAAAATTAATCAAAAAAGATGAGGATGGGCACTTAATTCTCATCAAAGGAAAAATCCACCAGGGGCACATCACAATTCTGAATATCTATGCCCCAAATATAAGGTCACCTACATTTGCAAATGAAACATTATTAAAGCAGGAATCACACATCAATCTCAACATCTTAATAGTGGGGGACTTCAATGCTTCACTCACAACAACGGACATATCATCCAGACAGAAGCTAAACAGGGAATTAAGAGCACTTAAAGAGGCCCTAAATCAAATGGACCTAATAGATGTCTACAGAACTTTTCATCCAAATTCAAAAGAGATTACTTTCTTTTCATCACCTCATGGAACCTTCTTCAAAATAGACCATATAGTTGGTCACAAAGCAAACCTCAGCAGGTACAAGAAGAATGAAATAATATCTGACCACCATAGACTAAACCTGGACCTTAAATAGCAAACAGCCTAAAACACATGGAAATTGAAAAACTTGCTATTCAATGACAGCTGGGTTAGGGAATAAATAAAGAAATAAATTAAAGAATTCCTAGAGTTCAGTGAAATGAAGGCATAACATATCCAAACTTATGGGGGGCAATGAAAACAGTGTTAAGGGGAAACTTCATAGCACTAAATGCCTTCAAGAAGAAATTTGAAACATCATATACAAGCAACTTAATAGCTCAACTGAAAGCCTTAGGAAAGTAAAAAAGAAGCAGACACACCCAAGAGGAAATACTTAAGCTCAGAGCAGAAATTAATAAATTAGAAACAAATAAAACAATTCAAAGAATCAATGAAAACAAGAGCTCGTTCTTTGAGAAAATCAACAAGATAGATAAACCCTTAGCCAAACTAACTAAAAGGCAGAGAAGAATTCTCCAAAGCAACAAAATCAAAAACAAAAAGGGGGACAAAACAACAGACACAGAGGAAATCCAAATAATCATTAGGTCTTACTACAAAAGCGTATACGACACAAAATTTGCAAATCTAAATGAAATGGACAATTTTCATGATCGATTCCATTTAACAAAATTAAATAAAAAAACAGGTTAGATAGTCCTATATTAATTAATTAACTAGTTAATTAATTAATCAATTAGTCTTATATCCACCAAGGAAACAGAAGCAGCCATGAAAAGTTTCCCTTCCAAAAAATTCCCAGTGCCAGATGATTTCAGCACAGAATTCTACCAGACTTTCAGAAAAGGTCTTCAAACTATTCCACAAAATAGAAACTGAAGGCACATTACCAAACTCATTCTATGTAGCCACAGTCACCTTGATACCTAAACCACATAAAGGCTAAACCAAAAAAGAGAACTTCAGACCTATATCTCTTATGAACATTGATGCAAAAATACTCAATAAAAAAAATGTAAACTGAATTCAAGAACACATGAAAGATATCATCCACCATGACCAAGTAGGCTTCATTCCAGGCATGAAAGTGTGGTTCAATATATGGAAGCCCATCAATGTAATCCACCATATAAACAAACTGAAGGAGAAAAACCACATGATCATCTCCTTCGATGCTGAAAAAGCATTTGACAAAATCCAACATTCATTCATGTTTAAAGGCTTGGAGTGATCAGGGATACAAGGCACATATGTAAACATAGTGAAAACAATATACAGCAAGCCCATAGCCAACAACAAACTAAACAAAGAGAAACTTAAATCAATACCACTGAAATCATGGACAAGGCAAGGCTGCCCAATCTCTCCATATCTCTTCAACATAGTACTTGAAGTCCTAGCTAGAGCAATAAAACAACGAAAGGAAATCGAGGGGATACAAATAGGAAAGGAAGAAGTGAAAGTATCACTGTTCACAGAGGATATGATAGTATACATGAGCGACCCCAAAAGTTCAACCGGAGAACTCTTTAAGCGGATAAACACCTTCAGCAAAGTGGCTAGATACAAAATTAACTTCAAAGAAATAAGAAGCCCTCCTGTATACCAAAGACAAAAGGGCTGAGAAAGAAATCAGGAAAAAAATAGCCTCCACAATAGCTACTAATAACATAATGTACCTTGGTGTGACCCTACCTAACCAAAGAAGTAAAAGACCTATTTGAAAAAAATACAAGTATCTGAAGAAAGAAATTGAAGAAGATATCAGAAGATGGAAAGATTCTGGGTTTTTTGTTTCTCCATATGAATCTGAGAATCTTTTTTTCAAGGTTTGTAAAGAATTGAGTTGGTATTTTGATGGGAATTGCATTGAATCTGTAGATTGCTTTTGGCAGGATGGCCATTTTCACAATGTTAATCCTACCAATCCATGAGCACGGGAGATCTTTCCATCTTCTGAGATCTTCTTTGATTTCTTTCTTAAGAGACTTGAAGTTTTTCTCAAACAGGCAAATGGTGGGATCTAGAAAACATCATTCTGAGTAAAATATCCCAGAAGGAGAAAGACAAACACGGTATATACTCACTTATATAGACCTATAAGATATGATAAACATAAATGAAATCTATACACCTAAAAAAGATAATCAAGAGAGTAGACATGGGGTAAGAGAATCAATCCTCATTTAGAAAGACATATGGGATGTGCATTGAATGCATGACAGGAGTCTACTGAGCGCATCTGAAAGCCTCTAACTAGCAGTGTTTTCCAAGCAAAGACTCATGACCAAACCTTTGGCAGAGTACAGGGAATCATAAGAAAGAAGGGGAGTTAGTCTGATGGGGAAAGGATAGGAGCTCCACAAAGACCAAATATATCTGGGCACAGGGTCTTTTCTGAAACTGACATTCAACCAAGGACCATGGATAGATATAACCTAGAACCTCCACTCAGATGTAGCCTGTGGTAGCTCAGTAACCAATTGGTTTCCCAAAGTGAGGGGAACAAGGACTATTTCTAACAGGAACTAAATGAAGATACCTGATAAAACAGGATCAGATGAATGGGGGGAGGTCCCCCCCTATCAGTGGACTTGGAAAGGGGCACAGTAGTGATGAGGGAGGGAGGGAGGGACTGGGAGGGAATGAGGGTTCGGGGCATGGCTGGGATACAGAGTTAATAAAATGTAACTGATAAAAATAAAATAAAAAAAAGAAAGAGTTAAAAAAAAAGAAAAACAGAAAAAAAAAGAAGATGGAAAGATCTCCTGTGCTCATCGATTAGTAGGATTAACATAAAGAAAATGGCCATCCTGCCAAAAGCAATCTACAGATTCAATCATATTCCCATCAAAATGCCAGGACAGTTCTTTACAGAACCTGAAAGAAAAATTCTCAACTTCATATGGAAAAACAAAGAACCCAGAATTTCCAAAAAGATCATGTAGAACAACTAATAGTCTGAAGGTATCTCTGTCCCTGATCTCAAGCTGTACTACAGAGCAATAGTAGTGAAAAATACATGGTGTTGGCATAGAAATAGAATAGTGGATCAATGGAACCAAGTAGAGGACCCAAAAATAAACCCACACACCTATGGATATTTGATTTTTTGATAACAAAGCCAAAAACATTCAGTGGAAAAAGAGAGCATCTTCAAAAAATTATACTAGTCTAACTGGATATCTACATGGAGAAAAATGAAAATAGATCCATATTTATCACCCTGCACAAAACTGAAGTCCAAGTGGATCAAAGACATCAACATAAAACCAGACACACTAAAGTTTTAGAAGAAAAAGTGTTAAGAGCCTTGACCTCTTTGGCATAGGAGACAATTTCCTGAACAGAACACCAACAGCACAGACTCTAAGAGCAACAATCAATAAATGGGACATCATGAAATTGAAAAGCTTTTGTAAAGCAAAGGACACTGTCATCAGAACAACCTACAGCCTACAGACTGGGAAAGGATCTTCACCAACCCCATATCTGACAGAGGGCTAATATTCAGAATATATAAAAGTATAAAGAATTTAAAATGCAGTAAATAAGCAATCCAACTAAAAAATGGGGTACGGAGCTAAACAGAGAATTCTCTGTAGAGCAATATTGAATGGCAGAGAAACACTTAAAGAAATACTTAGTCATCAGGGAGATGCAAATCAAAAAGACTCTGAGATTTCACCTCATACCTATCAGAGTGACTAAGATAAAAAGTTCAAGTGACAACACACGCTGGAGAGGTTGTGGAGAAAGAGGAACCCTCCTCCATTGCTGGTGTAAATGTAAACTAATAAAAGCACTTTGGAAGTCAATCTGGTGCTTTTTCAGACAATGAGGAATAGTGCTTCCTCCAAGTACAGCTCTAACACTCCTAGGAATATATCCAAAATATGCTCAAGTACACAACAAGGACATTTGTTCAACTATGTTCAAAGCAACTTTATTCATAATAGCCAGAACCTGGAAACTACCCAGATGTCCATCAATGGAGGAATAGATACAGAAATTGTGGTACATTTACACAATGGAATACTACTCAGCAATTAAAAACAAGGAAATCATGAAATTTGCAGGCAAATGGTGGGATCTAGAAAAGATCATCCTGAGTGAGTTATCCCAGAAGCAGAAAGACACTCATGGTATATATTCACTTGTAAGTGGATACTAGACCTATAAGATAAGATAAACATACTAAAATCTGTACAACTAAAGAAGCTAAACATGAAGGTGGACCCTAGAAAGACACAGGGGAAGGATACTGGAAGAAGGAGAAAACAAACAGGACAGGAGCCTACCACCTAAGGGCCTCTACCTAGCAGTGTATCGAAGCAGATGCGAAGACTCATAACTAAACTTTGGGCAGAGTGCAGGGAATCTTATGAAAGAAGAGGTAGTTGTTAAGACCTGGAGAGGATAGGAGCTCCACAAGGAGAGCAACAGAACAAAAGTGTCTTGGTTCAAGTGTCTTTTCTGAGACTGATAATCCAACCAAGGACCATTCATGGAGATAACCTAGAACCCCTGCACAGATGTAGCCCATGACAACTCAGTATCCAAGTGGGTTCCCTAGTAAAGAGAAGAGGGACTGTCTCTGACATGAACTCAGTGGCTGGCTTTTTGATCACCCCATTCCCCTAGGGAGGAGCAGCCTTTCCAGGACACAGAGGAGGACATTGCAGTCAGTCTGGTTGAGACCTGATAAGCTAGGATCAGATGGAAGGGGAAGTGGACATCCCCTATTGGTGGACTTGGAGAGGGACAGGGAGGAGTTAAGGAAGGGAGAGTGGGGCTGGGACAGAATGAGAGAGTGGACTACACCTGGGATGCAAAGCGAATAAAATATAATTAATATAAAAATTAATTTAAAAAAAGAAATGAAAAGGGAGATTTGACAACAGACATTGAGAATATCCAAAGAATCATTATTTCTTACTTCAAAAGCCTATACACCACAATATTTGAAATCTAAATGAAATTTATCAATTCCACTTACCAAACCTGAATCAATATCAGTTAAATGAATTAAATAGGCCTATAACCTAGAAAGAAATAGAAGAACTCATCAAAAGTCTCACATGCAAAGAAAGCCCAGGGCCAGATGGTTTCAACACAGAATTCTACCAGATCTTCAAAGAAGAGATAACTCCAAGACTCTACGAACTATTCCACAAAATAGAATCAGAAGAAACTTTGCCAAACTCATTCTATGAAGGCACAGTCACCTTGAAACCTAAATCTCATAAAGACTTAACAAAGAAAGAGAATTTTAGAACAATTGCTTTTATGAATATTGACACAAAAGTATCCAATAATATACTTGCAAACTGAATCCAAGAACACATCAAAGATATCATCAACTATGACCAAGTAGGCTTTATCTCAGATATGCAGTTGTGGTTCATTATATGGAAATCCATCAGTGTAATCCACCATATAAACAAACTGAAAGAAGAAAAAAAATGATCATCCCCATAAATGCTAAAAAAGCATTTGATAAAATTCAACACCTCTTCATGTTTAACGTCGTGGAGAGATCAGGGATAGAAGGCACAGTTCTAAGCATAGTAAAGGCAAAATACAGCAACTAACATGTAGTAACAACATCAAACTAAACCAAGAGAAGCTTAAGTCAACTCCACTGAAATCAGGGACAAGGCAAGACTGCCCACTGTCTCCATATCTCTTAAACATAGTACTTGAAGTCCTTGCTAGAACAATACATATATTAAAGGATTTCAAAGGAATGGAAATCAGAAAAGAAGTAGTCAAAGTATCACTATTTGCAGATAATATGATAATATATGTAAGTGTCCCCCAAATTTCTACCAGGGAACTCCTACAACTGGCGAATAACTCCTGCAAAGTGCCTGGATACAAAATTAAAACCAAAAAAAAAAAAAAATCAGTATCTCTACTGTATACCAAAAAAAAAAAAAATTATCTGAGAAAGAAATCAGGAAAACAAAGCCCTTCACAATAGCCATGGAAAGCAAATATAAACTATCTTGGTGTAACACTAACTAAGCAGTGAAAGACTTGCATGAAAACAACTTCCAGCGCTTCCATGGTACTGGTCAAAAACAAAACAAAACAAAACAGACTGGTTGTTAAATAGAATCAAATCAAAGACCCAGAAATAAACCCACACATCTAGTGACACCTGATTTTTGACAAAGATGCCAAACTATACAAAGAAAAAAAAATAGCATCTTTAAGAAATGGTGCTGGTCTAACTGGATATCCACATGCAGAAAAATGCAAATAGACCCATATCTATCACCCTACACAAATTACAGTCCAAGTGGATCAATGACCACAACAAAAATCCAGGCAAACTAAATCTTTTGAAAAAAAAAAAAAAGTGAGGAAGAGCCTGGAGCTCATTTGCAAAAGAGACAACTTCTTGTTTTAATTAATTAATTTTTTTATTAATTATACTTTATATCCTTTATATTCCCTGATGTAGCTCCCCTCCCTTATCCCCTCCCAATCCATCCTTTCTCCCTCATCTCCTCCCATGCCCTCCCCAAGTCCACTGACAGGTGTGTCCTTCTCCCCCTCCTTCTGACCCTAACCTATCATTTCTCATCAGGACTCGATGCACTGTCTTCCTCTGTGGCCTGGTAAGGCTGCTCCCCCTTAGGAGGAGGTGATCAAAGAGCCTTAAACAGAACAGCAACAGTGTACGCTCTAAGATCAACAATTAATAAATGGGACCTCCTGAAACTTATAAGCTTCTGTAAAGCAAAGGACACTGTCAACAGAACAAAAAGACAGCCTACAGACTGGGAAAAGCTCTTCACCAACCCTTTTTCCGGGAGATTGCTAATATCCAGAATAAATAAAGAACTCAAGAAATTAGACACAAATGGATGAAATAATGTAATTTTAAAATTGGGTACAGAACTAAGCAAAGAGTCTTAGTAGAAGATTATTGAATAGACAAGAAAAACTTAAAGAAATGCTCAATATCCTTAGTCATCAGGGAAATGCAAATCAAAATGACTCTTGAGATTCCGCCTTACACCAATCAGAATGTCTAAGATCAAAATTTCAAGTGACAACCCATGCTGGAGAGGATGTGGAGAAAGGGGAACTCTCCTCTATTGCTGGTGGGAATGCAAACTTGTAAAACCACTTTGGAATTCAATCTGTTTGCTTACTCAGAAAATTGGGAGTAGCAATACCTCAAGACCAAGCTATACCACTCCTGGGCTTCTACTCAAAAGATATACTACCATTCAACAAGGACATTTGCTTAAGAATGTTCATAGCAGCTTTATGTTTAATAGCCAGAATCTGGAAACAACGTTGGTGTCCCTCAAGGGAGGAATGGATACAGAAATTCTGGAACATTTACATAATAAAATATTAGTCAATTATTAAAAACAAGGAAATCATGAAATTTGTAGGCAAAAGGATGACACTAGAAAAGATCATCCTCAGTGAAGTAACCCAGAAAGAAAAAGACATGCATTGTGTACACATGCATGATATGTACATAAGTGGATACATATTAGCCATATAATATAGGATAAACACACTAAAATCTACACCTAAAGAAGCTAAACTACAAGGATGACCCTAAGGAGGAGGCTTAAATCTCATTCAGAATAACAAACATGACAGATGCTAGAATCTGTGGAAGAGAGGGAACAAGATGGGAGCCTACTACAGAAGGTCCTCTGAAAGGCCCCACACAACAGGTGATTGTAGCAGATGCTGAGACAAACAACCAAACTTTGCATAGAGCGCAGGGAGTCTTATGGTGGAAGGCAGGGGCAGAAGGACACAGAGGTCACACAGCCCCAACAAAGCTAAAAGAACTGAGCCCACGCTGTCCTGCAGAGACTGATGCACCAACCAAGGTCTAAGCAAGGGGAGGACCTAGACCCCCTACACAGATGTAGCAGATTGACCGCTCAGTCTCCATGTGGGATCCCCAGTAATGGGAGCAGAGGCTGCATCTGTTATGAACTAGACTACCTGCACTTTGATCACTTGCTCCTGGCTATGCAGCCTTGCCAGGCCACAGAGGAAGAGAGTCTAGACCCTGCTGATGAGACTTGATAAGCTATGGGCAGATGGCAGTGGAGAACTTCCCCTTTCCTCGGACTAGGGGAATGTGATAGGGGGGAAGAGAAAGGGATGGAGGGTGGGACTGGCAAGAATTGAGGGAGGTGTCTTCAATCAAGATATATAACAAAGAAATTGTAAAAAAAAATGTTAAAAAAAAGAAAAATGTAGAAAAGTAATAGAACCATCTAGACCTGATTCCTCACCCCCAAATGAATGCTGAGAATATGTTTATTGAGAACCTGATCTAGCTCCTCAGTTTTGGTTTGATTGTATGTTTTATTTTAACTCATTTCACTTATTCAACATTCAGTGTTAGTAATATTGAAAAGAAAACAGACAGTTTAATTGAAACCACAGATAAGGTAATTCTTTGCTGTCTCAGAGTAATGGGAGTAAAGAACATGAGGAAAACAGCACTTTGTTTGGAAATGATCATTGATGCAGGGATGGCTCAGCCTGTAACAGTACTGCCATGCAGGTTTGACATTCTGAGTTGGGATCTCTCTTACTCATGGAAAAAGCCAAGTGCAATAGTGTGCAGCTGTAATGTCAGTGCTTGAGAAACAGGCAAACAGATCCACTGTTTGATGACCAATTCATTTTATTCCATTAGTGAGCTGCAGGTCCAGCTAAAGACCTTGTCTCAAAAAAGTAAATTGGAGAGCAATTCATGAAGATAACCCCCACTGTCAACATCTGGCCTCCCAATACATGCACACTCATGTGCATGAAGAAATTCCTGAATCCCCTACAGAGGGGAAAAAAGGGAAGAAATAGTTTAAATCAAACTTCTCACTTCCTAAAGCATGCCACTTATAAAGCATTTCTGATTCAGTACAGCTGGGTTTCTCATTATGCTTGTTTCTTAGGAACAACATGGAAGAGAGAAATGAAAAAGATGAGCCCCATTTCCTCCAGTGGACACATATTATATAAAGAATATTTATAAAACCATAGGAGATTGGGGTTTATATCCAGGGGGAATATACTCATGACATCATTGGCATACAGATACTTTGATCTCTATTGTCCCAAAAACACACCTTTAAGAATTTATAATAAGTTTTACAATGAAGTGTATTTTATATATTTATATAAGTAATATAAATAATATTATACTCATAAAAGTAAATGTATTTAACATGCTTATAAAAATTATATTTCATATTTCTCAAGAGAACAGTGAGTTTTGCTATTTTCTTCCCAAGCTCTTTAAACCCCAGCTTTTAGTCACTGGAAGCACATGAACAATGACTGTTCTTCCACCATACTTCAGACCACTGTCTCCACACCCAGCCTAAGACTCTTGTTTACACCTGAACCCATGAGTCTGAAATTGTGACTACCGACAAAGGATGATGTGCACAATGAAGAAATGATTAATTTAAACAGAAAAGGAAAATTGAGGAAATAACAAACTTAAGCCTGAGTGCCTACTATGCTTTATGATGTTGAGCATATGTTTTCCAAGTTAATTCTAGCAGCTACTAAAACATGTAAGGGTCATTAATTAGCTCTTTCACATTTGAAGAAAAACACGAGGTTCAGAAATATTTTGAACTACTCTACTGGGTAAATCAAAGAGGTGTTTCATATATATATATATATATATATATATATATATATATATATATATATATGAAAGGAACAAGAACAGCCAGTTGAAACAAATGAAACTTACTCTGTGATAATAATTAAATTCTCATATACCAACAATCCCACCAAAAACAGTAAAAGACCAAGTTATCTCAAAAACAATTTTCTCATAAGATGTATTCCATCATTTTAGCTAAATTTCAAGGTTTTATCATTGCTGCTGCAAGGTAGCTTCCATTGTCACTGTTGGAAAGGGGAGAGAAAGCATGAAGCTCTGGGTGGAATTTCAGTGTCTTAGCATCATTTCTGGTCATATCTTACCCTTCTAAATCATGGTTGCAAATGCAACTATGGGACATTGACCATAAACATGCTCTGAGAAGGTACAAGAATGTTATAAGCAATGCAGAAATTTTCAGTGAAAAGTTGGCTGCAATCAGTTACTCTAAAAACCTGGATTTTAGTTTAGGCTCTAACACTAACATGACATATAACATCAAATACCTCTTTGTTCCCTCTGCTCCTTTAAAATATTTATTCTATTTTTAAAATTATTCTTTATATAAAATAAATAATTACTAAGATGTTTTATGCTTAACTACAAATCTTTAAAGTGAAAATCAAAGGAAAAAACAATAACAAACAAACTATGGTGGTCACATTAGTGGGGTTAGGGCTGTAGGAGAGCATCAAGAACATAGAGGATTATTGATCAGAGATAATCTTCATAGGCGTCTGATTGAAGTGACTAAAATGATATATACAGAAGTAATGGATTCAGTGTTTGGATGATTATGCTCTAAGGAAGCCTCTAAGCAAAATTGCTCTTAGCATCCCTTAGGCTGAGAATATGAGAAATCAGTTGTTATTTGGCCTGTTTCCAAATCAAGGCATTGAAGCAACCCAGAACGTACTAATGAGGTACTGAGAACAAAGAGGAAACCTTTGATGGCTGTGTGGGAGACAGTGTTAAAGTTATGGTCCTTGAGCAGTCTGAAGTGTGAGTTAGCCCAAAGAATACGGCAGAAGCCAAACACAGCAAAGTGGGCAAGATGAACTGCTTGCCGGTCCTGCGCTGCTGCTTCTCTGTGTTGTAGTGCCAGCTACCAGGTGGGCATCATCAGGGGGCTAGCCTGAGGGTAAGACGACAAGGCAAGGGTAAATTTAGCAAAGGTGCGCTTGTACCACATGGAGAGAGAACTACGGCTTTTCATCTGCTTTTATATTGTTCCCCTCACCATCTTGAACTTCCTGACCTGAACCAGCAAATTCACCCTGAGCATCTACAGTAAATTACAGTTGTCTTACTGAACTATGTGGGCTGATACAGAACACCTGGCTATTTTTGTACAACACCCTGCCGTTGTTTAGTTCTACCTCTTGGAGGAAGGTTTTTTAGGTGGACAATTAAGTCATCAGCTACTATTAGCAAAGCCTAAAGACTGCCAGATTTTTTTTTCTGGGAAATTGAAAACCTCCCATTGCCCTTCCCAGAAAGGCCTCCTGCAGGAAGCTATTTAATCATAACCATAAGCAATCGTGTAAAAGAGAAAGGTCATCATATTAAGCAATATCTCTTCTGTAGGGAACCCACTGATTTCAGAGGAAACATAGCACAGAGCTTATTTGCAGCTTCCTGGGAAGTTGTGGAAACAACTCTCCTTTTCCCCAGTGTGAGAACAAGATGCTCTTCCTGTGACCTCTCTCCCTGATGCTAATCTTGGTTCTTATTGTGCATCCTCTGTCTTGAATAGCCAGACTGCATTATATAAGTATACTTAGGTACATTTATTTAGAATACAGTCGGCATTTGTTCCATAAATGTGTATGTAATTATTCCTCTCCTCTGAGTCTGCTGTCTCCAAGGCTACTTCAGTAACTGTCAGATAGATTTATCTTTATCCACTGTGTCAAAACATGAAACACAAAAACGTTGCCATCAGTTTGAACAATAAGGGCAGCTGTAGCAGCAGCTTCACATTAGCCAAGTCTTCTAGAAGTTTTCAATAGGTTCTCAGTATATTTGGAATAACTCTGAATTTCTTAACATGATGTCAACTGTGCCATGTAGCCAGCCCTGTGTACTTTCCTTAAATGCATTCCATAATTCTCTTCCCCTACTCTAATTTATTCCAATTTTATTTGAAATCCTAGGAAATATAAAATATCCCCTGCTTCATTCATTTGCACAACCTCATTATTTTACTACAAATGGTTCATTTGCCACTTTTTATTTAACTTAATCCTCTTTATTGTCTATCCTTCAGTCATGTTTTTCCTTCATCATAAAGAGAACACTTCCTTCATTTCTTGTGTTACTTTTGATGGGTCCTGCTTATGTAACCATTTATTTTTCTTTCACATAACAATTTATATGTACTTACAGACTCATTGTAAATTCCATTAAATGGTGTTCCTGTCCCTCTTTAGGTAGGATGTTTTTCCACACAGAGGAAGGTGCTTTGCACACAGCATTTACTCTACCATTTGTATATTTAATGACAGAGTAATTTGATTCCTGGGTTAGTAAACAGAGGCTAGACGTGATTCTCAACCAGTCCCCATATCTACTCTTTTCTTATAGACCAGTTTGCTAACAGTATTTTTTGAATTCTATGTGTTAAGCAGAGTAGAATATAGACACACACAAATCATTTTCACCACTGTGTGTTTAGTAATTTTTCACTATTCAACACAGATTAACTATAAAAGGAGTAGAGATTACAAAGATGATGTAATGATAACAAGAGAGATGTTGACAGTTTACCTCCAATATTAAAAAGAAACATAAAGAATTATAAATTTGGAACTGAAAAGAAATAGTTTTATATATCTGTAACACTCCTTTGTTCATGAGAATAGACAACATGTCTGGGAAAAATCAGTGCTGTAATGTAAATGTGAGGACCAGAGAATAGATTTCTAGAATCTATTCTGGCTGTCTGTAATCACCACACTCTAGAGATAGAAACAGGGGAGCAACAGTGCAAGGCAGCCAGCCAGAATAGTCTGAATCTGAGTGCTGGACTTAGTTCAAGACCTTCCCTCAGCAAGAAAAGTGAAAAGCAAATTATAAAGAATCGTGCTTCAACTGTGGGCAGTATCTATTCTATAGGGAACTCACTTGTTGCAGAGGAAACATACAGTAGAAAGTCTGCTTGCAGATCCTTGTACTCCAGTGCACCCCTCCACACACATGCGTCTGCACCTTCATACAAGCAAGCATGCAGAGACACATACAGCGGCCAGAAACAGCCTGTGTTGTCAGCTGTCAGTGCAAATGTTCCTAAGTATAGCTATGAGACAGAAATACGTAATTTAAATTTGAAATTTAGATGATTAAAAAACTTCCTTAGGATCTGGGTATGGTCATGCACACCTTTGATCCCAGCACTTGGGGAGGCAGAGGCAGGTGGATCTCTGTGAGTTTGAGGCCAGCCTGGTCTATAAAGCAAGTCCAAGACAGCCAAGGATACACAGAAAAACATTGTCTCAATAAACCAAACCAAACAAACAAAATACCAAGACAAAACAACAACAAAAAATTTTTTTAGAGATAGAATTACAATAAGATTTTTTAATTTATTTTTTCTTTATTAATTACACTTTATTCACTTTGTATCCCCCCTGTGGTTCTCTCCCTCCTCCTGTCCCAATCCCTCCCTTCCTCCACCCTCTGCATGTATGCCCCTCCCCAAGTCCACTGATTGGGGAGGACTTCTTTTCCTTCCTTCTGATCCTAGTCAATTAGGTCTCATCAGGAGTGCCTGCATTGTCTTCTTCTGTGGCCTGGTAATGCTGCTCCCCCTCAGAGGGAGATAATAGGAACAGGGACTGTCTCTGACATGAACTGATTGGCCTGCTCTTTTATTACAGTCAGATTTTTATAATCATGTCAATATATATGATTAATAAACATAATGGTTATATAATATATAAGATGTTACAACATAGGATATAAATAGCTAAATTTACAATGTTTAGTATAAAAAGAATATCATGTATTTCAGTGGATCAAGATATTAAAACTAAATTTTAAAAGTTTCTTTCTACTCAGCTAACTTCATCATGTAAGTTCTTTCTCTTAAGTTGAAGTTTGTTCTCTGAACTACAGACATGGCTCCATGGTTAAGCTCCTTTGATCCTCTTCCCAGCATGCACATGCAGTCTAACCACCACGTACAACTCCAGTTCCAAAGGATCAGATGCCACTTCTGCAGACACTGCACGTACACTGCGTACAGATATACATGCAAGCATAACAGTCATACGCACATAAAGAAAAGCTTTTCAAAGATTCCCCCAATAAACTTGGCATACTGATACCAGTTTGCAATCCCTATACTATGTTTCATGAAAAAATAAAATAGAATCATAATTTTAAGGCCATTCCAGGATGTATAATGAGATCCTATATTAAAAATAATAATTTTTTATATAGGCAGTTTTGTCTACAGTTGTTTTGAAGTTGTCATGACTCAAAACACCTAAAAGCAAGGAGACATGTTAACTAATTAATTCACTTATTTGTTTTGGTGAGTTTTGAATTGTTCTGTATTGTTGGTGTTTGTTTAGTTGTTTTTTTATTTATTTTATTTTTATCAGTTACATTTTATTAATTCTGTATCCCAGCCGTGCCCCGAACTCTCATTCCCTCCCAGTCCCTCCCTCCCTCCCTCATCACCACTGTGCCCCTTTCCAAGTCCACTGATAGGGGGGGACCTCCCCCCCTTCATCTGATCCTGTTTTATCAGGTATCTTCATTGAGTTCCTGTTAGAAATAGTCCTTGTTCCCCTCACTTTGGGAAACCAATTGGTTACTGAGCTACCACAGGCTACATCTGAGCAGAGGTTCTAGGTTATATCCATACATGGTCCTTGGTTGAATGTCAGCTTCAGAAAAGACCCTGTGCCCAGATATATTTGGTCTTTGTGGAGCTCCTATCCTTTCCCCATCAGACTAACTCCCCTTCTTTGTTATGATTCCCTGTACTCTGCCAAAGGTTTGGTCATGAGTCTTTGCTTTGAAAACACTGCTAGTTAGAGTCTTTCAGATGCGCTCAGTAGACTCCTGTCATGCGTTCAATGCACATCCCATCTGTCTTTCTAAACGAGGATTGATCCTCTTACCCCATGTCTGCTCTCTTGATTATCTTTTTTAGGTGTATAGATTTCATTATGTTTATCATATCTTATAGGTCTATATAAGTGAGTATATACTGTGTTTGTCTTTCTCCTTCTGGGATATTTCACTCAGAATGATCTTTTCTAGATCCCACCATTTGCCTGCAAATTTCATGATTTCCTCCTTTTTGATTGCTGAATAGTATTCCATTGTGTAGAAATACCATAATTTCTGTACCCATTCTTCCGTTGATGGACATCTGGGTTGTTTCCAGGTTCTGGCTATTACAAATAAAGCTGCTATAAACATGGTTGAACAAGTATCCCTTTTGTGTACTTGAGCAAGCTTTGGGTATATACCTAGCAGTGGTATAGCTGGGTCTTGAGGAAGCACTATTCCTAATTGTCTTAGAAAGCGCCAGATAGCTTTCCAGAGTGGTTGTACCAGTTTACATTCCCACCAGCAGTGGAGGAGGGTTCCCCTTTCTCCACAACCTCAAAAAAATCAGAAGCCCTTCTGTATACCAAAGACAAAAAGGCTGAGAAAGAAATTAGGGAAACAACACCCTTCACAATAGCCACTAATAACATAAAGTACCTTTGTGTGACTCTAACCAAGCAAGTGAAAGACCTGTTTGAGAAAAACTTCAAGTCTCATAAGAAAGAAATCTAAGAAGATCTCAGAAGATGGAAAGATCTCCTGTGCTCATGGATTGGTAGGATTAACATTGTGAAAATGGCCATCCTGCCAAAAGCAATCTACAGATTCAATGCAATTCCCATCAAAATACCAACTGAATTCTTTACAGACCTTGAAAAAAAGATTCTCAGCTTCATATGGAGAAACAAAAAACCCAGAATCTCCAAAACGATCCTGTACAACAACAGATCATCTGGAGGTATTTCCATCCCTGATCTCAAGCTGTACTACAGGGCAACAGTAATAAAAACTGCATGGTATTGACATAGAAACAGAACGGAGGATCAATGGAACCGCATAGAAGACCCAGAAATAAACCCACACACCTATGAATACTCGATATTTGACAAAGAAGCCAAATCCATTCAATGGAAAAAAGACAGCATCTTCAACAAATGGTGCTGGACCAACTGGATGTCTACATGCAGAAAAATGAAAATAGATCCATATTTATCACCCTGCACAAAACTAAAGTCCAAGTGGATCAAAGACCTCAATATAAAACCATATACTCTAAAGCTGTTAGAAGAAAAAGTGGGGAACAGCCTAGAACTCATTGGCACAGGAGTCAACTTCCTGAACAGAACAACAACAGCACAGACTCTAAGAGCATCAATCAATAAATGGGACCTCATGAAACTGAAAAGCTTCTGTAAAGCAAAGGACACCATCATCAAAACAAAACGTCTTCCTACAGACTGGGAAAGAATCTTCACTAAACCTTTATCTGACAGAGGACTAATATCCAATATATACAAAGAACTAAAGAAGCTGAAAAGCAGTAAACCAAGTAATCCAATTAAAAAAGGGGAAGAGAGCTAAACAGAGAATTCTCGACAGAGGAATATCGAATGGCAGAGAAACACTTAAAGAAATGCTCATCCTCATTAGCCATCAGGGAAATGCAAATCAAAACAACCCTGAGATATCATCTTACACCCATCAGAATGGCCAAGATGAAAAACTGAAGTGACAACACATGCTGGAGAGGCTTTCAATTCTCAATCTTGCTGTTTTAATCACCATAGCATTGGAATTGTAGCTGTGCATCTGAGACCAAGTTTAATGTGTTTCTTTCATTAGGAAGCAATGGCTTGTCTTCTCAACACATCTCTCCAACAGTTCCTTTTCAATGGATTGAACCAAGAGAGCAAAGTATCAAAGGGATTAAGGCTACCATCGCAGACAAATTTCATCCTGGTTTCTTTCTGATAATGGGAATGAGAACAGCATTTTCCAGAACAGAAACTAATGGTATTCTCAGTGTGGTTGTTCCTCAGGATATTGGGAATCCCTCAGGATCCAGCCATATCACTCTCGGACACATATATAAATGATACTTCATTTTAATAGAGGAACACTTGCACAGCCATGTTTTTGGCTGCTCTTTTCATCATAGCCAGAAACTGGAAACAATATAGATGTCCATAGATGGATGACATATTTTTTAAAGTGGTACATTTATATGATGGAATATTACTCAGCAATAAAAAAAATAAATAAAATGGCTAAAGTCACAAGTAAGTGCATGGAATGACAAAAAGTATATCATCTTAGTGAGGTTACCCAGACACAAAAAGACAAATACAACATGCGTTTGATTATGCACAGCTGCTAGATATTAAGTCTTTTGTAATCATGCTACAGTCCATATAACCACAACAGTTAGGCAGCGAGTAAAGGAATACAAGCAGGCACAGTTCTCCCTAGGAAGGGGAAATATCATAGATGTTGATGAACTGGCTGGTGTTACTGGAATGGGGAGTAGGATAGAAAGGTATAAGTGAGGGGACATGGGGAAAAAGAACTAAAACTAAGGACCATTTGAGAGGCTGTAAAAAAAACCTAATACTGTTCTAAAATATACACTTATAGGAATGGGATCTAAATAAAAATCGCCAAATAATGGAGTAAACAGAGTCTCAACTGGGCATCTCGCATCACCAAATAAATTTATTCATATTGGTAGTGAGTTACATCTAATCCAGTTATTGTCCAAAGAGGTTTCCTGGAAATTTCCAAGCAACCCAGGCTAATGCCAAAGGTATTGGTTGATCTCAACAAACTAAAACTTAAGGCAAGTTATTGAAGATGACAGCTACACAAATTATTCTTGAACATCGGTGATTGTATAGTAGATTATGAGCATCACACACTGTTCATCATAGCAACAGGGTCTGGCCATGTACATGTACACTGACCACATTAATTAAGAATACGTCCTTAATTCTAACAGCCATCCCCTTCCTCATGTCCTTGACTCTTCTGCAGCACTGTGTGTATTTTTTAATCTCAAGATAGCTATTATAGAAAAATTAATGTTAGGGAGGATGCAGAGAAAATGGAACATTTGCATTGTTTAAGTAGAAATTTAAAGTGGTTACACAGTTATAGAAAACAGTAAGGTAATAGCTAAACATTGAGAATATAATTAGAACATGAACTTAAAACCGACACCTTTGTACGCATTCCAATGAAAAGATATTTTATATATCCAAGCTCACTGCAACATTATTGATAGTAGCCAGCAGGGAAGAACAAACGAGTATCAACTAACGCTTGGATGGAGATGGAAAATCTGGCGTATACATACAGGACACTGGTATGCAGTCTTCAGAGGAACAATACCATCAGGTGGCAAAGCATAGCTGAACCGTGAAAACCTGATTCTAATTAGGTAAGCTGGTCATAACAATGGCAAATGCTTTATGATTTTATTCATTAGAAGTATCTAAAGTAATCAGCACAGAAATGGAAAGCTAAAGATGTTTTGCAGGGATTGCAAAATTGGAGTCGAGAACAGAGTGTTTAATGTGTATAGGGTTTGTACTTACAAGATAATAAAAGTATTAGAGTTCTGTTCCAAAACAATGTGACTATACTTACTATTAAGTATCATAAGTTTAATGTTATAATTAAGTTTAATGTTAGGGTGTTTTGCATAATAAATATTACAAGGGAGCATAATTATAGTTTTAATTTATAAAATCTTGAGTCCAAACGAATATAAAAGGTTTTCTAAGCATTTAAATAGGGTTGTGAGCATCAAATAAATCATACACATTCATTTTTGTTCTCCTTCAAAACACTTTCTAAAATTTAGTACCTGCCTTATATTTTATGGTAGGTTATGTAGAAATCTAAATAGTGGACCCTTCATACATAAGACACAAAGGTAGTGTTATCTGGAAATGGAGTTTTTGAAAACATAATTAAGTGAACAAATAGGAAGTGAGATTATGTTGGCCTGAGTCCAGTGACCAAGGACAGGGAGAAACTTATTTGAAACATGAAGATTTATCAAGGTGGTCCATGCTGTGATAAACACAGAAATTTGGAATTTACCTTCAAGAAAAGGGAAGCCTACTGGTTTTTTTGAGTTAATTTTGTATCCAGCCACTTTGCTGAAGGTGTTAATCAGCTGTAGGTATTCCCTGGTAGAATTTTTGGGGTCACTCAGGTATACTATCATATCATCTGCAAATAGTGATACTTTGACTTCTTCCTTTCCAATTTGTATCTCCTTGATCTCCTTCAATTGTCTTATTGCTCTAGCTAGGACTTCAAGAACAATGTTGAAAAGATATGGAGAGAGTGGAAAACCTTGCCTTGTCCCTGATTTCAGTGGGAATGATTTAAGTTTCTCTCCATTGAGTTTGATATTGGCTCTAGGCTTGCTATATATCGTGTTTACCATGTTCAGGTATGTGCCTTGTATCCCTGATCTCTCCAATACTTTAATCATGAATAGATGTTGGATTTTGTCAAATGCCTTTTCAGCATCTAAGGAGATAATCATGTGGTTTTTCTCCTTCAGTTTGTTTATGTGGTGGATCACACTGATGGATTTCCGTATATTGAACCACCCCTGCATGCCTGGGATAAAGCCTACTTGGTCGTAGTGGATGATGTCTTTGATGTGTTCTTGGATTCAGTTTGCAAGTATTTTGTTGAGTATTATGCATCAGTGTTCATGAGGGAGATTGGCCTGAAATTCTCTTTCTTTGTTGGGTCGTTGTGAGGTTTAGGTACCAAGGTGACTGTGGTTTCGTAGAATGAGTTTGGTAGTTTTCCTTCTGTTTCTATCCTGTGGAATAGTTTGAAGAAAATTGGAGTTAGCTCTTCTTTGAAGGTCTGGTAGAATTCGGTGCTGAAACCATCTAGCCCTGAGCTTATTTTACATGGTAGACTTTTGATGACAACTTCTATTTCCTTAGGGGATATAGGACTATTTATTTGGTTTACCTGGTCTTGATTCAGCTTTGGCATGGAGAATCAGTCAAAAAAAATTGTCCATTTCATTTAGATTTCACCTTACACCCATCAGAATGGCTAAGATCAAAAACTCAAGAGACAACACATACTGTAGAGCTTGTGGAAAAAGGGGAACCCTCCTCTATGGCTGGTGGGAATGTAAACTTTTACAACCACTCTGGAAAGCAATCTGGCACTTTCTCAGACAACTAGGAATAGCACTTCCTCAAGACACAGCTATACCACTCCTAGGCATATATCCAAAAGATTCTCAAGTACACAATAAGGACATTTGCTCAGCCATGTTTGTAGCAACCTTATTTGTAATAGCCAGAAGCTGGAAACAGCCCAGATGCCCCTCAGTGCAGGAATGGATGCACAAATTGTGGTATAGCTACACAATGGAATATTACTCCGCAATAAAAAAACAAGGAAATCATGAGATTTGCAGATAAATGGTGGGATCTGGAAAAGATCATCCTGAGTGAGCTATCCCAGAAGCAGAAAGATGCACACAGTATATACTCACTCATATGGACATGTAATATAGGATAAACCTATCCTAAAAAATCTGTACCTCTGAAGAAACTAATCAAGAGAGAGGACCCTGACTAAAATGCTCAATTCCTATCCAGAAAGGCAAAGCGGCTGGACATCAGAAGAAGGAGAAAAGAGGGAACAAGACAGGGGTCTGACACAGAGGACCTCTGAAAAGCTCTATCATGCAGGCTACCAAGGCAGATGCTGAGACTCATAGCCATACTTTGGGCAGAGTGCAGGGAATCTTAGGACAGAAGTGGGAAACAATAAGATCTGTAGAGGACAGGAACTCCACAAGAAGAGCAACAGAACCAAAAAATCTGAGCACAGGGGTCTTTCCTGAGACTGCTATTCTAACCAAGGACTATGCATGGAGATAACCTAAGACCCCTGCACAGATGTAGCCATGGCAGTTCAGTATCCAAGTGGGTTCCATTGTAATAGGAACAGGAACTGCCTCTGACATGAACTGATTGGCCTGCTCTTTAATTACCTCCCCCTGAGGGGGAAGCAGCATTACCAGGCCACAGAAGAAGACAATGCAGGCACTCCTGATGAGACCTAATTCAATAGGATCAGAAGGAAGGAAAACAAGTCCTCCACTGTCAATGGACTTGGAGAGGGTCATGCATGCAAAGGGTGGAGGAAGGGAGGGATTGGAACGGGAGGAAAGAGAGAACCACAGAGGAAATACAAAGTCAATAATGTGTAATTAATAAAGAAAAGAAAAAAAAAGAAACGAAAAGGGAAGCCAACATTTTCCAAGAGATAACATATCCTAAGGATGAGGCAAGAAACATCTCCTTTGAAGCCTCAGAGATACCAAGCCAGTGGTAAATAAACTTCAAGGTTTCTGGTCCCCAGAACTAGGAGAATAGAGATTTCTGTGTTTCTATAAATTCATAAAGTTTATGATGATTTGTTGCAGCAATCCTGGAAACTGATAAAACTGGCTTCATAACCAAATGGGTGTGGGAAAGTTATATATTTTCAGAAACTCACCACCATAATATTAGAAAATGATTCATCTCACGGTTCTTAATTACTGAATGTTGGACAATATTGTCTAGAATAATTTATGCCTATTTATTGAGATTGGCACCTATTGAGCCCAGTAATACACATGAGGTAAGGGTACATCTAAAACCTCTCCAATTACCAATGCCTTCTATGAAGCATCAGACTGTTGCATCATAGAAGACAGAAAAGGATGGAATTCATAGAGACAAAAAAGATTAGGAATAGACTGTATGGATCTATACAAATAAAAACACTGGTTTAGGTAAGGAACAACACATGTTTAGAATAGTTTGCATTGTTTGGTAAAGATTATGGTGTTTGCCTCTTAATTTCCAGGTAGTCATCAAAATCTAATTTTTATACTAGCATGTCCATGTTTATTGCTAATTTATTGACAATAGTTAGAAAGAAAATATAATCTGTCTAGATGCGCATCAGCTAATGAATGGATCATGAAAGTGTTCTACATATACTGAATGAAATTTTATCCAGCAGTAAAGAAAAATAAAACGTGAAGGTAAAGGAATGAAACTGGAAAGGCCAGGTTTTGAAAAATAAAAATCACATGTTATCTCTAATGTTTCTATACAAGCTTTGAGTCTTAGGGTTTATATGTTAATTTGGAGTTCCTATGGAAGTCAGAAATGTGAAAAAGCCATGGGGAGGACATTTAAAGGAGGACTGAGAGCAGAACATAGGCAAGATAAAGGGAGAGTTGTGTTGTACTAGGAATTCAAAGCTTTAAAAGTAGTGGTGAGAGTGGGGAAATGAGGAGGTAGAGAGTTAAGTAAAATAAAGAAACTATGAAAGTCATATGCAAATGTGCAACTTTGAAACCTAATTTAAAAATGTAATATTAATAAAAGGTTACAATGGAGATATCCTGCATGGCTAGACAACATTATTCTTAGAAACTGTGGGTAACTAAACAAAAACATCAGATATGACATACCTCCATATGTGTTCTTGGTCCTGGAGACCCAGTGATCTTCAAAACAATACATGCTGATATACTTACTGTGGTTTGATCACCCTAATATTTGATAAAACCTATTGCTTTAGAAATCACATATCTTGATTATAAGACACAGAGAAATAAAGATTGATTTTAGCTTGAAATTTTCCCCTTTTGGCTAATTTTTATAGGGGTAGCAAGTTACTATGTGAGATGCTTAAGAAAATAAAATGAAAATGTTACTTATCTGTGAACCCTATATATCTTAACACAAATAGAACAAAGCTATATCTGGTATTGTAAACCCAATCAAAAACACATGGCTATGAACGTCAGAACTTGCTACTGTTGTTTAGTTAAACTGACATATTATTAAACTGCCTTTTATTTATTTTTATTTTTCCTATTATTTATTTACTTATTACAATTTATTCACTTTGTATCCTGTCTGTAGTCCCCTCCCTCTTCTCTCCCTATGCCCCTTTCCTAGTCCACTGATGGGAAGAACCTCCTCCCCTTCTATCTGACCCTAGCCTATCAAGGCTCATCGGGGCTGGCTGTATCATCTTCCTCTGTGGCCTGGCAATGCTGCACCATAAAGGGAGAGGTGATCAAAGAGCTGGCCACTGAGTTCATGTCAGAGACAGCTCCTGATACCCTTACTAGGAAACCCACTTGGAAACTGAGCAGCCTATGGGCCTTCTCTGAGCAGGGGTCTAGGTCTTCTCCATGGGCTTTGGTTGGAGTATCAGTCTCTGCAGGCCATCCTGGGCCCAGGTTTTTTCGCTCGGTTGGTCTCCTTTTTGGCTCAGTGGATCTCCTGTAACCTCTAGGTCTTTCTGTTTTCCCCTTCTTCTATAAGGTTCCCTGCACTCTGCCCAAAGTTTGAATAAGCATCTCAGCCTCTCCTTTGCCATCCTGATAGGTAGAATCTTTCAGTGTCTCCCAGTGGAAGGCTCCTGTCCTATTCCTGTTCCTATTGCCTACTTCCAATGTGTATCCTGTTTGCCCTTCTGAGTGAAGTTTCACCCTCTTCCCTAAGGTCCTCCTTGTTTTTTAGCTTCTTTAGGACTAAAGATTGCTGCTTTTAAATATCTGTACACATAGACAGTTACTACTGTCAGCCTTAAAAAGAGATGCTTCTTTTTAACATTAAACATGTATATGCAAAGCTCACCTCTATTCATATTCTGAAAATGAGTGCTAGCTGAGTATCTAGCTATGAATTAGCCATTTAGACAACTCCATGTAAGGCTGAAGAATCATTGGTCAAAAAACATGTAAAGAGATGAAAAAGCCTGAGGATAGGAAGAAGAGCTGTGGATTCCCTTCTCTGGATACAACACAACCCTTGCAATCATAAACTCAGTGATGAGCACTGGGTTGGCCAAAACGAGTCTTGTCAACAATCAGTGACAGAAGAGAGGAGGCATTTGGGGTCCTACCACTCAATGAAGATCTTTTATCCATTAGCAGATTCTAGGAGAGGGACATCATTGCCTCCAGTTGTGCACACACTGGTCAGTATGCTGGATCAAATGGGTAGTGTCAAACTCATGACCACAAAAACAACCCTGCTTAAACTCAGTGGGTCACAAATACGATCAAAATACATAAATGTGTGAGAGAGAGTTCTAGAGAGATAATAGTTTGGCTAATGAGGGAAGAGTGAGAAGAAAAAAATGAGAGTGACAGTAATCAAAATTCATTATACACATGGATAAAATCAATAAAAAATAATAAAATGAAAATTAGGAACTTTAGGAGATGAGGGTGGGGGTGGGATTGGGAGGGAGAGAGGGAGTGGGATACAGCAGGGATATAAAGTTAACAAACTGTAACTAATGTTAAAAAATAAAAATTATATAAAAAAAGAAAATGTATGGAACTGGAGAAATAGCAAAATAAATAAATAAATAAATAAGTTGACAAAACTACAAAATTTTCAAATATTATAGGTAAATAATATATCCAAGCTTAAGAACAGCAATTAAATTACAGGAAGTTCAATTGGAAAGGAGCAAAATTTAGATTATCTTTCACAGGAAAATATAGATATATAAGCTACATTATCCAAACTGTCACATATTGCAACACGGTTTCAGTCTTGATGATGTCCGGAGGGGCATACATAGAGACAGATGGAACACTATGGATGACAGTCTTCCTGTGATGCTCAAAAATATGCTAACATATAGTTCCAATTGTTTCTTGCTTAGTAGAGCTGTTTTTCTCCATATGTCTCAGTGCATATGTCACAACAGCCTACACAACAGGCCTATCTTTCAAAGCATTAGATGTTAAAAATGAAAGAAGTGGAGTAAGAGCAATGAACTAGTTCTTTCACTCTCTCTACTTTCTCTCTCTCCCATATATAAGCACGTGTGGATGAGGTTAATTTTTATATGTATGTGGAAAAATAAGTATTAAATATTTATATAAGAATATGAAAGAGAGAGAGATCCTTTTCCAAGTTCTTTTTCTCCTCTTAACCAGAATAAAGAATGGAATAACCAAGAATTCCTAGAGGAGAGAATCAACACAACAGAGAAACATATGTTAACTCTAAGAAAGTATATAATAGAGAAATTTCAAGATGTCCTTACTAAAAAGGACATAGACTTTTGGAGAAAGAATTTAGTGGCTATTTACTGTATCTTTTTGCAAAGTTTTTAAAGTATCTGAACACTACTTGAAATTTAAAATGAAGAAAGCACCTATTTTCCCTAAGTGGTGATTAGATATGTAACAGATAACTCTTGCTAATAATAGTTGCTCAGAATGTATTAAGTCCTTTTCATTTATGTAAAACAATTCTATTAAACAAGCAAAACAATGTCTGTGTGTATAGAGTGTCCTTACACAGAATCACTTATTCCTGTGCTCAAGAAGCATCTCATTATTTAAGTCTTAAGACTCTTCTAAAGTCAACACTTGTCTCCTGTATTCATGCAGCCACTAGTTACAATAAAGCATATGCTAAACAAATAATTTTCTGTATCTAAGGTTAATTATCCTTGCCTAAATAGAAGTAAAATAGTTCCCTGAAGGCTGAAAATTTCCCAAATACATTCAACCTAATAAAATCCTTAATAGACTCCATTTAAGATTCCAGCGTTTATAGTGTACAGTAATTCATAAAATTTTAAATAAATTTCCATATCTGGTCAGTAATAACGGATCAGTTACTACTTTAGTAATAAAAACTATTAGAGTATATTTAGAGTATATTTGGTATATTAGAGTATTTTATATATTATATTATGTACATGTTATATAATATACTAATATATATATTAGCATATTCTAGTATAATATTAGAGTATATTTAGCATATTTATTTTATTGAACCAGGCAAATTATTTAACACTTTTGAGAACCTGGAGAAGGAAGTAAAATTATTGTCACAACCCACAGATAAAGAAATGAGATCAAACTTTGGCTTTAATTTGACATGGCACCTTAGGATATAGAATCTGTGTCTCACTGTTTTAGTAGGTCAAAACACATTTTTAAAGTACAAAAGGTAGAACAAACAGATGGTAATAAAATGCCTTTTCATCATATGGAATACTGAAAATAGTTGTAAGAAAATCTAAGGACTTGGGTTTGAATTCTAGCTGGGACATCTACCAAGTTACTCCTCTACCCAGTAAGATGTATATCATTTTATCACATAGACAATTACTCTCCTTGTTTGTAGAGACAGGGCAAAGCCTTGTAGCCATGTCCTGAAGATCATCCAAGATTGTAGATGTGAAAGCACCAGTAGTGATCTGTGGTAAGAGTACTCCAATAAATAAAATAATGTTATCAACGTTAGTCATTCTGAAACTTTGAGACTGGATGATATCTTGTATGTGCCTTTTGATGCACTTGAAAGCAACTGGTTAAAAATCCTGATGTCCAGAAATATACAGAAGGAGTAGAAAACTATATATACTAGCCTCAATTATACTGTATAGCAAGAAACATGCACTATTTTAGTATGTTTATTCTATATAATGCATCTAGTATCTACTTATAAATAAGTATATAACGTGAGTGTCTTTCTGCTTCTGGGATAACTCACTCAGGAAGATCTTTTTTGGATGCCACCATTTGCCTGCAAATTTGATGATTTTCTTGTTTTTAATTGCTGAGTAGCATTCCATTGTGTAAATGTACCAACATTTCTGTATCCATTTTCTGTTGAAGGAATCTGGGTTATTTCCAGGTTCTGGCTATTACCAAGAAAGCTGCTGCAAACATAGTTGAACACAACTAAGCAATAAGGAAGTCCCTGGGTAAGATGATCAATCCTCATTCAGAAAGACAAATAGGATGGATTGAAAGATGGAGAAAGCAGGAAACAGGACAGGAGCCTATCACAGAGGGCCTCTGAAAGACTCTACCCAGCAGTGTATCAAAGCAGATGCTGAGACACTTAACCGAACTTTGGGCAGAGTGTAGGGAATCCTATGAAGGAAGGGGGTGATAGTGGGACTTGGAAAGGACAGGAGCTCCACAAGGAGAGCAACAGAACCAAAAATTCTGGGCACAAGGGTCTTTTCAACTGATATTCCAACCAAGTACCATTCATGGATATAAACTAGAATCCTTGCTCAGATGTATCCCATGGCAGCTCAGTCTCCAAGTGGGTATCCCTAGTACGGGAAACAGAGACTGTCTCTGACATGAATTCAGTGACTGGCTCTTTGACCACCTCCCTCCCTGAGTGGGGAGAAGCCTTGCCAGGCCACAAAGGAAGACAATGCAGCTTGTCCTGATGAGACCTGATAAGTTAGGGTCTGATGGAAGAAGAAGAGGACCTCCCCTATCACTGGACTTGAAGAGGAGAATCTGAGCAGATGAGGGAGGGAAGGGGGGTTGGTAGAGAACGAATGAGGGAGCTACAGCAGGAATACAAAGTGAATAAACTGTAATTAATATAAAACTAAAATTTGATTTAAAAAATCTGAACTACATCAGTGACATGTTTTGAGACACATGGGGAAGTATGAGTTCTCTAGTGATACTAGTCAAAGATGATTTTATGGTAGATGAAATTAAATCATGCCAAGAGAAGCCTCTTGCACAGATTTTGCTTCTGGTGCTGTTTAATATTGGGAAAGTCACATTAGAGCTTTTAGCTTTGCTTTTATTTGATTAAAGTAAATTCATTAATAGCAACTTTGCAAGATTACTGTAAGGGCAAGTATGAAGATATTTAATATAATGAGTTCACAGTGATATGACGAATGTATAGGGAAGTACATAGTTAATTGCTCAGTTGTACTTAAGGAGGAAAAGGCTTTTCGAAATAAACTCTTTTTTTTAATTTTATTTTTCTTATTAGTTACATTTTGTTAACTCTGTGTCCCAGCTGTATCCCGCTCCCTCATTCTCTCCCCACCCCACACTCCCTCCTTGGTCTCCTCCCTGCCCCTTTCCAAGTCCACTGATAGGGGAGGACCTCCTCCCCTTCATTTGACCCTGTTTTATCAGGTATCTTCAGGGATGGCTGCAAAGTCCTCCTTTGTGGCCTAACAGGACTGCTACTCCCTTGGGGGATTAGGGAGGTCAAAGAGCCTGCCCTTGAGATCCTGTTAGAAATAGTCCTTGTTCCCCTTACTTTGGAAAACTACTTGGTTACTGAGCTACGATGGGCCACATCCAAGCAGAAGTTCTAGGTTATATCCATAGATGGTCCTTGGTTGAGTGTCAGTCTCATAAAAGACCCTGTGCCCAGATATATTTGATCTTTGTAGAGCTCCTATCCTTTCCATATCATACTAACTCCCCTTCTTTCATATGATTCCCTGCACTCTTCCGAGGGTTTGGTTATGAGTCTTAGTGTCTGCTTTGAAATACTGCTAGGTAGAGTCTTTCAAATGCCTTTTGCAGTAGACTCCTGTCATACGTTCAATGCACATCCCATTTGTCTTTCTAAATGAGGATTGATCATCTTCACCCTTGTCTGCTTTCTTGATTATCTTCTTTAGGTGTGTAGATTTCCTTATGTTTATCATATCTTGTAGGTCTATATAGGGGAGTATATACCATGTTTGTCTTTCTCCTTCTGTGATACTTCACTCAGAATTATCTTTTCTAGATCCCACCATTTGCCTGCAAATTTCATGATTTCCTCCTTTTTGATTGCTGAGTGGTATTCCATTGTGTAAAAATACCACAATTTCTGTATCTATTCCTCCGTTGATGGACATCTGGGTTGTTTCCAGGTTCTGGCTATTGCAAATAAAGCTGCTACAAACATGGTTGAACAAATGTCCTTGTTGTGTACTTGAGCAAATTTTGGGTATATACCTAGGAGTGGTATAGCTGGGTCTTGAGGTAGCACTGCTCCTAATTGTCTGAGAAAGCACCAGATTGACTTCCAAAGTGGTTGTACCAGTTTACATTCCCACCAGCAATGTAGGAGGGTTCCCCTTTCACCACAACCTCTCCAGCATGTGTTGTCACTTGAGTTTTTGATTTTGACCATTTTCATGGGTGTAAGGTGAAATCTCATGGTCGTTTTGATTTTCATTTCCCTAATGGCTAATGAGGTTGAACATTTCTTTAAGTGTTTCTCTGCCATTCGATGTTCCTCTATCGAGAATTCTCTGTATATATGAGCCACCCCCAAAATTCAACCAGAGAACTCCTTCAGCTGATAAACACCTTCAGCAAAGTGGCAGGATACAAAATCAACTCAAAAAACTCAGAAGCCTTCCTGTATACCAAAGTCAAAAAGGTTGAGAAAGAAATTAGGGAAACAACACCCTTCACAATAGCCACTAATAGCATAAAGTACCTTTGTGTGACTCTAACCAAGCAAGTGAAAGACCTGTTTGAGAAAAACTTCAAGTTTCTGAAGAAAGAAATTGAAGAAGATCTCAGAAGATGGAAAGATCTCCCGTGCTCATGGATTGGTAGGATTAACATTGTGAAAATGGCCATCCTGCCAAAAGCAATCACAGATTCAATGCAATTCCCATCAAAGTACCAACTCAATTCTTTACAGACCTTGAAAAAAAGATTCTCAGCTTCATATGGAGAAACAAAAAACCCAGAATCTCCAAAACAATCCTGTACAACAACAGATCATCTGAAGGTATCTCCATCCCCGATCTCAAGCTGTACTACAGGGCAACAGTAATAAAAACTGCATGGTATTGGCATAGAAACAGAAAGGAGGATCAATGGAACCGCATAGAAGACCCAGAAATAAACCCACACACCTATGAATACTCGATATTTGACAAAGAACCCAAATCCATTCAATGGAAAAAAAAACAGCATCTTCAACAAATGGTGCTGGACCAACTGGATGTCTACATGCAGAAAAATGAAAATAGATCCATATTTATCACCCTGCACAAAACTAAAGTGGAAGTGGATCAAAGACCTCAACATAAAACCAGATACTCTAAATCCGTTGGAAAAAAAAGTGGGGAACAGCCTAGAACTCATTGGCACAGGAGACAACTTCCTCAACAGAACACCAACAGCACAGACTCTAAGAGCAACAATCAATAAATGGGACCTCATGAAACTGAAAAGCTTCTGTAAAGCAAAGGACACCATCATCAAAACAAAATGTCTTCCTACAGACTGGGAAAGAATCTTCACTAACCCTTTATCTGACAGAGGGCTAATATCCAGTATATATAAAGAACTAAAGAAGCAGAGAAGCAAGAAACCAAGTAATCCAATTAAAAATTGGGGAACGGAGCTAAACAGAGAATTCCCAAATAAACTCTTATTTTAGAAAAATGACACAGAGCTACTCTGTGGGGTGGGAGGGAGGCAGAAAGCTTTCAGTTTAGCTGTCACTGGGACCACACACCCCAAACCCACACCATCCTACTCATTAGTAGGAAATTGTCTGCTTTTTGTATCATATTCTCCAGAAACCAGCTTTGAATACTTAGGCTTATGGAACAGCTCTGAAAATTCAAACAGTATAATCATAGAAAAGTAGAATTTTCAGTTTGAGTAGTACATTCAAGATAATGTCATGAAAGTTTCCTCCACACCTTCATTTCTCCACATTTGATCATTTAATTATTTATACAACAAATATTCATTTTGTACAAAACATAAAAGAACAGGAAACAAATAAGAGAACTCTCTGAATATATCTTTTTCAATTTCTTACCTTAATAAGATAGCAGCAAACTATCACACTACAATGCTGAATTTACAGCTTGACATAATTACTCTATTTTAAATTGCTGAGCTTTTTTTTCACATACATATCATTTTAATTTTATTGTTTACTTTGTTTTCATACAGGGTCTCATGTGACCCAGGCTGCCTTAGTTCAACATATGTCTTTTAAAAATCTTGAACATTTTATGCCCTTGGGTTTGACTTTTTTTGCTGTTTTGCATTTTTTTATTTTTATTTTTATCAATTACAATTTATTCACATTGTATCCCCCCTGTACATCTCTCTCTCTTCCCCTCACAGCCCCACCCTCCCTCTTCACCACCAGTGTCTTTCTCCCAGTCCACTGATAAAGGAGGTCCTCCTCCCCTTCCCTCTGATCCTAGTCTATTAAGTCTCATCAGGAGTGGCTGCATTGTATTCCTCTGTGGCCTGGCAAGGCAGCTCCCCCCTTCAGGGGGAGGTGATCAAAGAGCAGGCCAATCAGTTCATGTCAGAGACAGTCCCTGTTCCATTACAATGGAACCCACTTGGACACTGGATTGCCATGGGGTACATCTGTGCAGGGGTTCTAGGTTATCTCCATGCATGGTACTTGGTTGGAGTATGTGTCTCAGGAAAGACCCCTGTGATCAGATTTTTTGGTTCTGTTGCTCTCCTTGTGGAGCTCCCATCCTCTCCAGATCTTACTATTTCCCATTTCTTTCATAAGATTACCTGCACTCTGCCCAAAGTTTGGCTATGAGTCTCAGCATCTGCCTTGGTAGCCTGCATGATAGAGCCTTTCAGAGGCCCTCTGTGGTAGGCTCCTGTCCTATTCCCTGTTTTCTCCCTCCTCCAATGTCCATCCTCTTTGCCTGTCTGAATGGGGATTGATCATCTTACCCAGGGTCCTCCTTCCTGATTAGCTTCTTTAGGTGTGTAGATTTTAATATGTTTATCCTATATTATATGTGAAACATCTACTTATGAGTGAGTATGTACCCTGTATGTCTTTCTGACTCTGCGATACCTCACGCAAGATGGTCTTTTCCAGTTTACACCATTTACCTACAAATTTCATGATTTCCTTGCTTTTTATCGCTGAGTAATATTCCATTGTGTATATGTACCACAATTTCTGTATCTATTCCTCAGTTGAGGGGCATCTGGGCTGTTTCCAGGTTCTGGCTATAACAAGTAAAGCTGCTAAAAACATGGTTGAGCAGATGTCCTTGTTGTGTACTTGAGGGACTTTGGATATGTGCCTTGTAGTGGTATAGCTGGATCTTGAGGAAGCACTATCCCTAGTTGTCTGAGAAAGCACCAGATTGATTTCCAAAGTGGTTGTACAAGTTTGCATTCAGACCATCAGTGGAGCAGGGCTCCCCCTTCTCCACAACCTCTCCAGTATGTGTTGTCACTTGAGTTATTCATCTTAGCCAATCTGATGGGTATAAGGTGAAATCTTAGGGTCCATTCGATTTGCATCTCCCTGATGACTAAGGACGTTGAACATTTCTTTAAGTGTTTCTCTGACATTCGATATTCCTCTACTGAGAATTCTCTGTTTAGCTCTGCACCTCATTTTTAAATTGGATTACTAGATTTTTTGCTGTTTAACTTCTTGAGTTCTTTATATATTCTGGATATCAGCCCTCTGTCAGATATAGGGTTGGTGAAGAGCCTTTCCCGATCTGTAGGCAGTTGTTTTGTTTGACAACAGTGTCCTTTGCTTTACAGAAGCTTTTCAGTTTCATGAGGTCCCATTTCTTGATTGTTGCTCTTAGAGCCTGTGCTGTTGGTGTTTTGTTCAGGAAGTTTTCTCCTGTGCCAATGAGTTCAAGGGTATTCCCCAGTTTTTCTTCTAAGAGGTTTAGTGTGTCTAGTTTTATGTTGAGGTCTTTGATCCACTTGGACTTTACTTTTGTGCAGGGTGATAAGTATGGATCTATTTGCATTTTTCTACATGTAGACTTCGAGTTAGACCAGCATCATTTGTTGAAGATGCTCTCTTTTTTCCATTGTATGGTTTTGGCATCTTTGTAAAAAATCAGGTGTCTGTAAGTGTGTGGGTTTTTTTCTGGGTCTTCTATCCAATTTCATAGATCAACCATTCTGTTTCTATGCCATTGTGTTGGTAATTTGACGAGAATTGCATGTATTCTGTAGATTGCTTTTGTGAAATTAAATAAATCTTTCCTTTTCTAAGTTTTTTTTTTTTTTAACTCAGAGTATTTGCTCATAGAACAAGAAAAAGTAATGAAGAAGTAGTTTTAACATAATAATTTTTGAGATCAGACGAGATCAGGCACGTTCAGGGTGGTATGTTCGAACGTATGACAGGAGTCTACTGAGCGCATCTGAAAGACTCTAACTAGTAGTGTTTTCAAAGCAAAGACTCATGACCAAACCTTTGGCAGAGTACAGGGAATCATAAGAAAGAAGGGGAGTTAGTCTGATGGGGAAAGGATAGGAGCTCCACAAGGACCAAATATATCTGGGCACAGGGTCTTTTCTGAGACTGACATTTAACCAAGGACCATGTATGGATATAACCTAGAACCTCTGCTCAGATGTAGCCTGTGGTAGCTCAGTAACCAATTGGTTTCCCAAAGTGAGGGGAACAAGGACTATTTCTAACAGGAACTCAATGAAGATACCTGATAAAACAGGATCAGATGAATGGGGGGGAGGTCCCCCCTATCATTGGACTTGGAAAGGGGCACAGTGGTGATGAGTGAGGGAGGGACTGGGAGGGAATGAGGGTTCGGGACACGGCTGGGATACAGAGTTAATAAAATGTAACTGATAAAAATAAAAAAAAAAACATAATATTTTTTTTCAATTGGGCTGCATGGTGGCAAGTACATCATATTTTGATTATAACAACTGAAATGATATATAAGAGCTATTACTAATATCCAACAGTATTAATACAACAGTGATCTTATTAAAATATATATTATCAGAGATCATATCCTTAAAAGAATGAGTTATGAAACTCATCAAGGATGCTATTGGTTAACAATGCATTACACAAAAATGTGAAATGTGATAGAGCCTCCTTATCAAACAATTAGAATTTAGATGGCTCTATAATCTTATTTTTTTATTTCTTTATCTCTCATACATTACATTCAACCACAGTTTTCCCTCCCTCAGTTCATCTTAGTATTTCCCTCCACCTTCCTTCTCCCCAAGATACACTGTTCCTGTATTTCCCCTCAGATAAGAGCAGGCCTCCAAAACATATCAACCAAATGCAGCATAAAAAGTTAGGATAATTAAGTGTACTCCCATGGGCACTCCTTGTTACTTAGCTGCTTTGGGTCTGTGAATTTTTATATTGTTATCCTGTGCTATATGGTTAATATCTGCTTATCAGTGAGTATATACCATGTGTGTCCGTCTGGATATGGGTTACCTCACTCAGGATGATTTTTTCTAGTTCTATGCATTTGCACGCAAATTTCATGATTTCTTTCTTTTAAATAATAGCTGAGTAGTATTCCACTGTGTAAATATACCACAGTTTCAGAGCCAAGTAACCTGGACCCAGAGGGGCTTACAGAGACTCCAGCACCTACCGAGGACCTTGCATGGACTGTACCTAGGCTCCCTACACTGATGTAGCTGAAGGGCAGCTTTGTCTTTATGGGGTGTCCTAGTAAGGGAGCAGGGACTGTCTCTGACATGGGCTCATTTGCCTCCTTTCTGACTGAGACCCTCTGGTGGAGCTGCGACTTCAGTGGAAGAGGATATGCTCAGTCCTGAGGAAACTTACTGGAGGAGTGGGTTGGTAGGGGGGCTCCACTTTTCAGAGGGGTAAGGGAGGCAGGACGAGTAAAAGGGGGAGAGGACGGGAACAGGAGGAGAGGAGGAAGTTGGATATGATCGGGATATAATATAAATAAATAAAGTAAATATAATTATTTTAAAAAAGTTTATCCTATATTATATGGCTAATATCCACTTATAAGAGACTATACACTCTGTGTGTATTTCTGCTTCTGGGTTGCTTCGCTCGGGATGATCATTTCTAGTTCCATCCATTTGTCTGCAAATTTTGTTTTCCATGTTTTTAATTTCTGAGTAGTATTCCATTGTTAAAATGTACCATAATTTCAGTATCCATTCTTTGGCTGAGGGACATCTAGGTTGTTTCCAGATTCTGGCTATTGTGAATAATGCTACTGTGAACATATTTGCTGTTGAGCAAATATTCCCTTTGTATGGTTGAGCATCTTTCAGATACATGTCCAGTAGTGGTATACGTGGATCTTGAGGCAGCAGTATTCCTAATTTTCTGAGAAAGCTCCAGATTGATTTCCAAAGTGGCTGTATAATTTTACATTCCCGCCAGCAATGGAGGAGGGTTCCCCTTCCTCCACAACCTCTCCAGCATGTGTTGACCCTGAAGCTTTTGATATTAGCCATTCTGATGGGTGTAAGGTGAAATCTCAGGGTCTTTTTGATTTGCCTTTCCCTGATGGCTAAAAACTTTAAACATTTCTTTAAGTATTTCTGTGCCATTCAATATTCCTTTATTGGGTATTCTCTGATTAACTCTGCACACCATTTTAAAAATTGGATTACTTGGTTTATTGGTGTTTAAGTTCTTGAGTTCTTTATATATATTCTCGATATTTGCCCTCTGTCAGATATAGGGTTGGTGAAGATCTTTTCCCAGTCTGTAGGCTGTCATTTTGTTCTGAAGACAGTGTCCTTTGCCTTACAGAAGCTTTTCAGTTTCATGAGGTCCCATTTATTAATTGTTGCTCTTAGAGCCTGTGCTGTTGGTGTTTTGTTCAGGAAGTTGTCTCCTGTGCCAATGAGTTCAAGGCTTTTCCCCACTTTTTCTTCTACCATGTTTATTGTATCTGTTTTTATGTTTAGGTCTTCGATCCACTTGGAATTCACTTCTGTGCAAGGTGATAAGTATACAAAAATCTATTGTTCTAAAGAAACTAAACAACAAGAAGGACCCTAGGAAAGAGGCTTAAGCTCATTCAAAAGGCAACCAGGATACACGTGGGTAGTAGGAAAAGACAGGTAACAGAACAGGAGTCTTACACAGGGGCTACTAAAGGACTCTACTCATCAGAGTATCAAACCTGACTCTGAGACACTTGACCAATTTTTGGGAAGAGTGTAGTGGAAGAAAGCCCTGGAGGGGACAGGAGATCCACAAGGAGACGAACAGAGACAAAATACTGGGTTCAGGGGGTCTTACAGAGACTGATTAAACAACCAAGGAACATAGATGGAGAGGACCTAGATCCTTGATCAGATGTAGCAGCTCAGTCTCCATGTGGGTTCCCTAGTAAAGGAAGCAGGGACAGTCACTGACAGGAGCCTGGTAGTTGCCTGCTCTTTGATCTCATCCCCCTGGCAAGGTGACCTTACTCAGCCACAGAGAAAGTGGATCCAGGCAATGTTGATAAGAACTGATAGACCGTGGTCAGGTAGTAGGAGAGGAGGGACTCCTCTATCAGTGGAGTAGGGGAGGAACATAGATGGAGGGGGGGAGGGAGGATGAAACCTGAGGAAATGAGGGAGGGGGATACAGCCAGAACACAAAGTGAATGAATTGTATTAAATTATTATAATAAAAAAGTTTAAAAGTTATGATAAGACCGATAAGAATAGGCACAAATCTTCATCTCAAACCTCACTACAGGAGGAAAATAATGAGAAGAGTCATTGAAAGAGTCAGAGACTCGCCCACTCCTGCTGTTAGGAATCCCACAAGAAGTCCCATAGTCTTTTTTAAAATTTTTATTTTTTAATATTAGTTACAATTTGTTAACTTTGTATCCCTGCTGTATCCCCTCCCTCTTTCCCTCCCAACCCCACCCTCCCACACTCATCTCCTCCCTGCCCCTTTCAAGTCCCCTTACATCTGATACTGGTTTATCAGGTATGCCTGATTTAACAAGGAGAAATCTTAACACTCACTTGGAACTTCTTAGAATTGCAAGCTTTTTTTCCCCATTGCTTAACTATTGAATCAGAAAATCTAGAATTTGACGTAATAAGTCTTCTGTGTGATTCTGATATATATTCAAGTCCAATAGCCATTCTAATAAGGTTAAATATGAAGCACTAACACACACACATATATTTATCTAAAATTTCATGGCATAAGCACTATTTATAAAAAAAGTAGAGAGTTAAGTCACTATATTTCAAATGTAGAAAAACTGTCAAGCAGAGTTTTGGAGATGGATTCTGTGAGACTTGACTGAAATGGGATGGTGGAGAAAATTCATTTAACACAGACAGAATCGTAAGCTAAAATGAGACTATATCATAGAATTTTGCATACTGGAGAGATGGTAAATGCTCCCAGTTCAGAGACAAGAGGGAGAAACTATGGGAGATTTGGAAAGAATGGGGAAGATATGTCAAGAGGAGTAGCACCCCCTCCATAGAAAAATGACAGAAAATTTTAAGTATATCTTGGTGGGATGGACCATTACTGCAAAGCCAGCACCCAGGAAGATGAATCAGAAAGGTGGTTTCACAGACAAGGTCATCTAGGTCTACGTAGCATTTCCTAGGCCACACAGGAATACAAAGCAAGACTATGACTGAAACAATAAAAATTATGCAAACAAAATTTTGTTGATGGAAAGATAATGATATGTGTTAGTTTTGGGATGATTCATGTAGCAGTATAGATGAAGTGAGTGTTAGCAACGTAAAGGCTTTGGCAATTATTGGAGAAACATAATACGTATGTATATCTGTATCATCTATATCTATAACATCTACCCCTATACATACATATAATTTATATCTATATCTACTATATCTATAACTATACCTAATATATCTATGTCTATTTCTATCTCTATCTATAGCTAGGTAAACTCTTCATGGATTAATTAGAACTATTAACCATCATGGTACTTTCTTCTCTCTGTTAACCACTGTGTAGACATTTATATAATGTTTCGAAAGAACAGTAACGCTTACAGTCAATGATCATATTCGTGCATGGCTGTAAGTCACTCAAACAATTATCAGAAAAATCAGAAAAAAAACAAACAAACATTGAATTACATGTGAAGCATCATTATCTGAAAGGAACAGAAGTCAGACCCCAAGTCGCCATTCACAAGCTTCCAAAACTAAGCCTTGGAAGGAAAAGCTCAAGGGGACAATATGAATAAGAGGGCAATAAATGTTTTAGATGGAATGTCTTCATAGATATGTGGAATACAAGCATCAGAAAACTTATTATAACCTCAAATCTGACCTGTTTGAATTTATTTCATAGAGCATTCCTCTGAGGTAGAATCCCTTCCTGGGTATTGCTTCTGTAGCATGACAATGATTTCCTCCTGAAAACTGTGAGCACCTCCCCCAATGGAAGTTATTTGCTTCTAGAATGAATTAAAACTCTTTTTTCTAACTTGGCTGTGTATACTGTGTGTTTCACTTCTGGATGTATATAGGACAATACGTTTTTTTTTTAAGTGTTGTTTTCCATAAAAGAAGAATATATGTTTTCGTTAATCCCTTAGCTTTTCATTGCCATTTCAGCTGCTTTTAGTTAGCTACTTTGTAGTTTTGCTAGGTAGTCCAAAGCCAGGCTCCCAGAATCAAACCTTATATGCGATGTAGATTTTTTTCTAGTACGGAGGGTGGGCTTACATTATTCCAACACTGTATTTCTATTAATGACTTCAGACCCAAGTATTTGGCTGATGACCAGAGTGAAATCTTTATTATCCAAAGCAGGGTAGTACTTCCTCAACGGCAATTGAAACTCTTCAGAAATGCTGAAGACTTTTCCTGTGGCTGAATAATTATAGTTTTAAAATGCTTTCAATTTCCCATGACAGGTTTGGAGAACCTAAAGATGGCAAAGTGAAGGAGATTAATAGATTATTGATTGGACAGGCTTGTAATTCCTTACTGAATTGGATCTAGTTTCTTCATTGATATCAGGTCAACACCATAAATCTTCTGGAAAATCAATGTAGCAAAAGATGCCGTGAGCTAGACACACAGCTAGACACCCGGCTATTGTGAGGTCTAGGTGCTTGTTACTGATTCCAGCCAAAGAGAATGAAAAAGACTGGGCCATGACCAGAGAACACACATTAACACTTCCCACACGAGTGCTCATATGCCCAGATGCTTTTTTAATTAAATTTTTATTTATTTTTTTTATTATCAGTTACATTTTATTAATTCTGTATCCCAGCCGTGCCCCGAACCCTCGTTCCCTCCCAGCCCCTCCCTCCCTCATCACTACTGTGCCCCTTTCCAAGTCCACTG
>REGO01000547.1:490215-528252 GCA_010120015.1 Rhombomys opimus
CACCAACAGCACAGGCTCTAAGAGCAACAATCAATAAATGGGACCTCATGAAACTGAAAAGCTTCTGTAAAGCAAAGGACACCATCATCAAAACAAAACGTCTTCCTACAGACTGGGAAATGTTAATTTGTAATCCATTTTTTAATTTTACATTAGTGTTTGATTTCTTTTCTAATCATATAGTGAAAATCTTAGATTGACACACTTCTAGCCAAAACCTCAATAATTATACTCTTTTCATCTTAGAATTCATCCAGTGCCTTTTCAAAGAATTTTTTTTCCTGAAATAGGGTTTTCCTATGTAGCCTTGCCTGTCCTGGACTCGCTTTGTAAACCAGGCTGGCCTCGAACTCACAGATATCCACCTGCCTCAGCCTCTTCAAGTACTGGGATTTAAGGCTTGTCCCACCACACACAGCTCACAAAAACAGAAAAAAAAAAAGAAAAGAAATGATTGGCTATACACATGAAGTCTTAGTTTCTTTCTAAGACCATATTTTGTTTTGTTTCTGTTATCTTACTCAAGTTAATTCTAGTCTCTGTAATAAATTGTTCTCAATTAAACTAATGTTTCCCATGGACTTATCTGATACTTGCCTTATTGCCTCAACTAGACGTTTTATCTCCTTCTCTGTTTGCCTTCATCCAGTGAAATCCTCTGCCATGAGCTAGAATTGTGTTTCCAGTAAGTCAATGAAGACAAACTCCTAAAGATTTAGGCCCAGGAACCACACACTTTACAGTGGATTCCATGACCATCAGGTAACTTCTCAGACAGGAACCTGTGTGGATCACCACTATGACTTAATTTCTGGTCCAGAATGTACTTTAGTAGATCTGCACCAAAGGATGAAGGATGCATGATGTGTTAGTATTTCCCACATTCACACTTCAATATTTTTCCCTTCCCCATGTACTCTATTTGCAAGATCACAATATCTCTCCTTATCTGTATGTCATCCCCCATCCTCATGGGGAAGTCCAGAACAACTATCATAACAAATGACTCCAGAATTAGTTCACCTTAAAACCTTAAATTTAGCTGTTATTCACCCAAATAGTTCAAGGTGGGATTTGTAATACTTCTTTGAGCAAGTCAGACTAAGTGACAAGATTTCATATTATGTAACTGTTGTGTTACATAGACCATTGTCACATATTGCTTCCAACCCTCCCTGACTGAAACAGATACCCTCAGAGGTTAGGGTTAAAAACAGGGCATGAAAAATGTGATTGATAACAATTATATATATTAAAAATGCATCCTAGAGTCTAGAAAAAGCTCATAATTTCCACATATATAAAATCCAGGAACCTTTGAAGAGACTATATTCATGAATAAACCACCCACATTTTACTGCCTAAAACTACAAGTATGCTGATGTGAAAGTTACACAAAAGCCTGTTAAAACTGGGGAAGTCAAAGAATAAAGAGAAGAATGGTAGCAAAGGAATCTGTAGAGATGCATTACAGATAATCTGTGCTTCTTTGGACTTTTTTGTTGAGCAATCACGTTTCTGTATGTGTGTGTGTAACATGTTTATCTTCTTTATTTATTTGTTTTTATAAAATATATTACTGATTAAAGAATTTGGGCAAACTTATTTTTATGCCTGGCAAGAACACAAAAGACACTGTCAGAAGAAAGAAATAAATTTATTGACACAGAAAAAGCATGAATGAAATAGAGCAATAGAGAAGAGTAAAGCACAATAAATTGGTTCACAACTAATGGTGTTGATGAATAGGTTCTCACAATATCAAAAAATGTGCATACGAAAGGCACAACCCACTTTAAAAAATATCACTTTTTCTACTTATATATTTGTTTGTTTGTTTATTTATTTATTATATGTATTTTCACAATTTATTCTCTTTGTACCTGGCTAAAGCTCCCTCCTTAGTCTCCTCCCAGTCCCACTCTTCCTCTCTCTTCTTACCCTATGCCTGTCCCCTAGTCCACTGAAAAAGGAGATGCTCCTCCCCTTCTGACCTAGTCTATCAGGTCACATCAGGACTGGCTGTAGTGTCTTCTTCTGTGGCCTAGAAAGGATGCACTCCCCCCCCCCCCAGGGGGAGGTGATCAAAGAGCTGGCCACTGAGTTCATGCCAGAGACAGTTCCTGCTCCCCTTACTAGGGAGCCCACTTGAAGACTGTCTGTGGGATACATCAGACCAAGGGGTTTAGGTCCTCCACACATGGTCATTTGTTGGGGTATCCATCTCTGTAGATCTCCATGGGCCCAGATTTTTTAGCTATCTTGGTCTCCTTGTGGAGCTCCTGTCCCCTCCAGATCTTTCCATCTCCCCCTTCTTTCATAAGATTCCCTGCACTCTGCTCAAAGTTTGGCTATGAGTCTCAGCATCTTCTTTGATATCCTCCTGGGTAGAGTCTTTCAGAGTCCCTCTGTGGTAGGGTCCTGTCCTACTCCCTGTCTTCTTCAGCTTCTGATTCTCTAGGATCTATCCCATTTGCCTTTTTGAATGAGGAATGAGAAACTTCCCTAGTATCCTCCTTGTCTGGCTTCTTTTGGAATATAGATTTTAGTATGTTTATCCTATATTGTATGTCTAATATCCACTTATAAGTGAGTAAATACTATGTTTGTCTTTCGGATTTTGGGTTACTTCATTCAGGATGATCTTTTTCTAGTTCCATGCATTTGCCTGAACATTTCATGGTTTCCTTGTTTTTAATTGCTGAGTAGTATTCCATTATGTCAATGTACCACAATTTCTGTATCCAAAATGGGACCTCATGAAACTGAAAAGCTTCTGTAAAGCAAAAGACACTGGCCTCAGAACAAAACAACAGCGTACAGACTGGAAATGGATCTTCACCAACCCTATATCTGACAGAGGGCTAATTTCCAGAATATACAAAGAATTCAAGAATTTAACCACTAACAAACCAAGCAATCCAATTAAAAAATGGGGTACAGAACTAAACAGAGAATTCACAATAGAGGAATATTAAATGACAAAGAAACCTTAAAGAAATGTTTAACATCCTTAGTCATCTGGGGAATACAAATCAAAACGACCCTGAGATTTCACCTTACACCCATCAGAATGGCTAAGATCAAAAACACAATTGACAACACATGCTAGAGAGGTTCTGGAGAAAGGGGAAACCTCCTCCATTGCTGGTAGGAATATAAACAACCACCCTGGAAATCAACCTAACACTTTCTCAGACTATTAGGAATAGTGCTACCTCAAGATCTAGCTTTACCACTTCTAGGCATATATCCAAAATATGCTCAACTATACAACAATGAAATTTGCTCAACCATGTTCGTAGCAGCCTTATTCATCATAGACAGAATCTGGAAACAACATAGTTGTCTCTCATCTGAGCATTAGATATATATTTATTTTGTTTTTTGAGATTATAAGTACACCATTCTCCCCTTCTCTTTTCTCCATCCAAACCCTCCCATATATTCCTCCTTGCTTACTTTCAAATTAATTTTATCTTTTGCATTATACATGCGTATATACCTATTTAAATAGATATATTCCTAAACACTCAGTTTTATAATATTCTTAAACTATAAAATGTTACTTGTATGTATGTTTTCAGGACAGACCATTTCATATTAAATAACCAATTTATGTGCTCTTCCCTGTAAAAGACTATTTCTTTCACACTCAGCATCATTTAGGGGCCTTTAGTTCCTTGTGTAAGCTTGAGGCTTCCTGAACTTTCCCTGTCCACGTTAGCATGTTTACTGTTCTTGTCCTTGTTTAGCTCTTGTATAGAAAATAATATTGCTGAGCCTCTATGGGTATAGCTGCTTATATTCCTAGAAAACAGAAACTCACAAATATTAAATTCTTTCCATCCCCTTTTCTTAAATAATCCCTGAGACTTCTGCATTAGAGTCATATTGTAGTTGTATCAGTTGGGACTGTGCTACAAAACTTTCTTTGATTGCTTGTGGTCTTTTGTCAGCTTTCTATCTGTTGCAAAAATCTAGTCATCATTATTTCAGTGTATTTATAGTAAAATAATAAAACATTTTTTTTTATTTTTATCAGTTACATTTTATTAATTCTGTATCCCAGCCGTGCCCCGAACCCTCATTCCCTCCCAGTCCCTCCCTCCCTCCCTCATCACCACTGTGCCCCTTTCCAAGTCCACTGATAGGGGGGGACCTCCCCCCATTCATCTGATCCTGTTTTATCAGGTATCTTCATTGAGTTCCTGTTAGAAATAGTCCTTGTTCCCCTCACTTTGGGAAACCAATTGGTTACTGAGATACCACAGGCTACATCTGAGCAGAGGTTCTAGGTTATATCCATACATGGTCCTTGGTTGAATGTCAGTTTCAGAAAAGACCCTGTGCCCAGATATATTTGGTCTTTGTGGAGCTCCTATCCTTTCCCCATCAGACTAACTCCCCTTCTTTCTTATGATTCCCTGTACTCTGCCAAAGGTTTGGTCATGAGTCTTTGCTTTGAAAACACTGCTAGTTAGAGGCTTTCAGCTGCGCTCACTAGACTCCTGTCATGCATTCAATGCACATCTCATCTGACTTTCTAAATGAGGATTGATCATCTTACCCCATGTCCGCTCTCTTGATTATCTTTTTTAGGTGTATAGATTTCATTATGTTTATCACATCTTATAGGTCTATATAAGTGAGTATATACCGTGTTTGTCTTTCTCCTTCTGGGATATTTCACTCAGAATGATGTTTCACTTCACATCCTTGTTGTAACCTCATCCCCCTGTCCTCCCTTTTTTCTTTTTTTTATTTTATTTTTTAACTTTTATTAATTACACTTTATTCACTTTGTATCCCCCCATAAACCACTCCTTCTTCCCCTCCCAATCTCACCTTCCCTCTCCCTTCTTCATGCATGCGCCTCCTCAAGTTCACTAATAGTGGAGGTCCCCCTCTCCTTTCCTCTGATCTTAGTCTATCAGATCTCATCAGTAGTGGCTGCATTGTCATCTTCTGTGGCCTGGTAAGGCTGTTCCCCCCTCAGGGGAAGGTGATCAAAGAGCAGGCCAATCAGTTTACGTCAGAGGCAGTACCTCTTTCCCATTACTATGGAACCCACTTGAACACTGAACTGCCATGGGCTATATCTGTGCAAGGGTTCTAGGTTATCTCCATGCATGGTATTTGGTTGGAATATGAGTCTCTGGAAAGACCCCTGTGTTCAAATTTTCTGGTTCTGTTGCTCTCCTTGTGGAACTCCTGTCCTCTCCAGATCTTACTATTTCCCACTTCTTTCATAAGATTCCATGCACTCTGTCCAACATTTGGCCATAAGTCTTACAGAATGGTGGATCAATGGAACCGAACCGAAGATCCAGAAATAAACCGACACACTTATGGACACCTGATCTTTGACAAAGATACCAAAACCATACAATAGAAAAAAGATAGCATCTTCAACAAATGGTACTGGTCCAACTGGATATCTACATGTAGAAAAATGCAATAAGATCCATACTTATCACCCTGCACAAAACTAAAGTCCAAGTGGATCAAATACCTCAACATAAAAGCAGACACATTTAATCAGTTAGGAAAAAAAGTGGGGAAAACCCTAGAACTCATTAGCACAGGAGACAACTTCCTGAACAGAACACCAACAGCACAGGCTCTAAGAGCAAGAATCAATAAATGGGACCTCATGAAACTGAAAAGCTTCTGTAAAGCAAAGGACACTGTCACCAAAACTAAACAACAGCCTACAGACTGGGAAAGGATCTTCACCAACCCTTTATCTGACAGAGGACTCATATCCAGTATATATAAAAAACTAAAGAAGCTGAAGGGCAACAAACCAAGTAATTCAATTAAAAAATAGGGACCAGAGCTAAACAGAGAATTCTCTATAGAGGAATATCAATGGCAGAGAAACACTTAAAGAAATGCTCAACCTCATTAGCCATTAGGGAAATACAAATCAAAATGACCCTGAGATTTCACATTTTTTTTTTCTCAGAAAAGGAGAGCCTCCATTCCCAGCCAGCCCAGCTCATCAAGATGCACCAGGACTGAGCCTGCCCTCTTTCCCTGTGGCCATACAAGGCAGACACACCAGAGGAAAGTGCTCAAAAACCTTTCAAGTGTGTCCTTGTCCTAGGCAGTAGCCACTTTCCTTACTAGAGGACCCAGGCACTGGTTGGTCATTTCCTCAGTCTCTGCCCTGTGTGCTCTATCTTTACCCCTGCAAATCTTGTAGGCAGGGTAAATTTTGGGTCTATGTTTCTGTGTATGGGTAGGTATTCCCCTCACTCTTCTAGGAGACTAGTCTAGTTAGTGGGTTTCCTCTTCAGTCTCTATGGCTTCTGCTACTAGGAGTGTCTGCTTGAGTAAGCTTCATATCCTCACAGGAGCCTGCTCTGACTTATGGCTCCAGCTTGTCACAGAGATACACCCACCATTAATTTCTCTTTCTTCTCCAGGCCTTCTGTCCCCTCCCTCTTGCTCTCCCAGGTGTGTTCTCCACCCTTTTCACTCTCTCTGTGTCTCCCCTCCTACCTTGTTCCTTCTCTTCAGTCACTACCTCTGTCTATTCTATTTCCCCTCTGAGTGAGATGTATGCATCCTCCCTTTTATCCTCTATGTTCCTTATCTTCTTTGAATCTGTGCCTTATATCATGCTTAGCCTATACTATATGGCTAAAATCCACTTATAATTGAGTACATACCAGGTTTCTTTTGGGGTCTAAGTTGTCTCACTCAGGATGATCTTTTCTGGTTCCATATGTTTGCCTTCAAATTTAATGGTTTCTTTGTTTTTAATAGCTGAGTAGTATTCCATTGTGCACATGTGCAAGTTTCTTCATCCATTCCTCAGCTGAGGGACATTTGGGTTGTTTCCAGATTATAGCTATTGTGAATAAAGCTGCTACAATGTTTAGCCAGTGTCCTTCCTGTATGGTGGAGAATCTTTTGGGTGTATACCCAGGAGAGATATAGATGGATCTTGAGGTAAAACTATTGCCAATTTTTTGAGAAAGTACCAGAATGGTTTCTAAAGTGGTTGTTCACATTTACACTCCCACCAGCAATGAAGGAGGGTTCTCCTTTCTCCACACCCTTGCCAGCATATGGTGTCACTTGAGATTTTGATCTTAACCATCCTGATAGGAGTAAGGTGGAATCTCAGTGTCGTTTTGCATATCTCTGATGACTAAGGAAGTTGGACATTTCTTTAAGCACGTCTGGGCCATTCCAGATTTCTCTGTTGATAACTCTCTGTTTATTTCTGTGCCCCATTTTTAATTGGTTATTTTGGCTTTTTTTTAGTATCTGATTCCTTGTGTTCATTATATATTTTTGATATTAGCCCTTTGTCATATGTAGGATTGGTGAAGATGTTTTCTCAATCTATAGATTGTCCTTTTGTTCTACTGACACTGTTCTTTGCCTTACAGAAGCTTTTAAGTTTCAAGGGGCTCCATTTATTAATTGTTGATCTTAAAGCCTGAGCTGTTCTGTTCAGTAAGTTGTCTCCTGTCCCAATGATTTCGAGGCTCCTTCCCACTTTATCTTTTAACGAATTTAATGTATCTAGTGTTAGGTTGAAGCCTTTGATCTGCTTAGATTGGAGTGTTGTGAAGGGAGATGAATATGGATCTATTTGCATTTTTTTAGATGTAGACATCTGGTTCCACTAGCACCATTTGTTGAAGAGGCTATCTTTTTTCCATTTTATTGTTTTGGTGTTTTCGTAAAAAAAAAATCAAGTGTCCATAGATATTTGGGTTTATTTCTGGGTCTTCGATTTTATTTCATTGATCTACCAATCTGTTTCCATGCTGGTACCATGCAGTTTTTATTACTGTTGCTCTATAGTACAGATTGAGGTCAGGGATGGTGATACTACCATAAGATCTTTTATTGTATAGAATTGTTTTAGCAATTCTGTTTTCTGTTTGTTTGTTTTGTTTTGTTTTTCCATATGAAGTTGAGAATTGTTCTTTCAATGTATGGAAAGAATTGTGTTGGCATTTTGTTGGGAATTGCACTGAATCTGTGGATTGATTTTGATAAGGTGGCCATTTTTAATATAAATATCCTACCAAGCCATGAGCATGAGACATCTTTCTGTCTTCTGATATCTTCTTTAATTTCTTTCTTCAGAGACTTGAAGTTCTTGCATTGGATGTCTTACACTTGCTTGGTTAGAGTTACACCGGGATACTTTATATTATTTGTGGCTATTGTGAAGGGTGTACTTTTCCTAATTTCTTTCTCAGGTGGTTTGTCCTTTTTGTATTGGGAGGGCTGCTGATTTTTTGGAATTAATCCTGTATCTAGCCATTTTGCTAAAGCTGACTATCAGCTCTTGGAGTTCTCTGGTAGAATTTTTTGGTCACTTATGTATACTGTTATATCATCTGCAAATAGTAATATTTTGACTACTTTCTTTCCAATTTGTATGCATTTGATCTCCTATAGTTGTGTTATTTGTGATGTAGACATCTGGTTCCACTAGCACCATTTGTTGAAGAGGCTATCTTTTTTTCATTTTATTGTTTTGGTGTTTTCGTAAAAAAAAAAATCAAGTGTCCATAGATATTTGGGTTATAGCTAGAACTGCAAGTACTATATTGAAGAGAAATGGAGAAAATGGTCAGCCTTGTCTTGTTCCTGATTTTGGTGAATTGTTTTCACTTTCTCTCCATTTATTTTGATGTTGGCAATCAGCCTGCTGTATATATCCTTATTATGATTAGGCATGACCCTGTATCTCTGATCTCTCCAGGATCTTCTTCATCATGAAGTGGTGATAGTTTATGTCACAGGCTTTTTCTGCATCTAATGAGATTATCAAGTGACTTTTATATGGTAGATTATATTGCTGGATTTTTTTTTATATTGAACCATCCCTGCATCCTTAGGATTAAGCCTACTTGATCATGTTGGATGATACATTGGTATCATTTTTGGATTCAGTTTGCAAGTATTTTATTGTGTATTTTTGCATTGATGTTCCTGGTGAAACTGACTGGTCTGAAATTCTCTTTTTTTTTTGTTGTTGTTGTTGTTGTTGAATTGTTGTATGGTTTAGGTATCAGGGTGACTGTGGCTTTGTGGAATGAGTCTGGCAATGCTACTTCAGTTTCTATTTTGTGGAATGGTTTGAGGAATATTGGTATTAACTCTTCTTTGAATCCTGTACTAAAACCATTTGGTTCTGGGATTTTTTTCTGTTGGGAGAATTTTGATGACTGCTTTTATTTATGGAGGGAAATAAACTGTTTGCCTGATATTGATTTAACTTTGGTAAGTGAAATCTATTCAGAAAATCATACATTTCCTTTAGATTTTCCAATTTTGTGGATTACAGACTTTTGAAGAAGACCTAATGTTTTTGTTTTGTTTTTAATTTCCCCACTGTCTGTTGTTGTGTTCCCTTTTTGTTTCTGATTTTGGTAATTTAGTTACTCTCCTTCTGCCTTTTAGTTAGTTTTGGTAAGGGTTTGTCTATCTTGTTTATTTTATTTATTTATCTATTTAATTATCTATTTATCTATTTAATTATTTATTTTTTAGAAAACCAGCTCTTGGTTTCATTGATTCTGTGTATTGTTCTCTTTGTTTCCAATTTGTTGATTTTAGCTCTGAGTTTGATTATTTCTTATCATCTACACCTCTTTGGTGTATCTGCTTCCTTCTGCTCTGTTTGATCTTTTCATAGTGTCCCAGATTTCTTGGATGTTGTGTGTCAGGAGCTTTTTAGAATTTAACATTTTATTTTACCAATGTATTGCTTTCTTCAATTGTATCTTCAAACCTGAGACTCTTTCTTACATCTCTTGTATTTTGTTGGTGGTGCTTGCTTCTGTAGTTCCTGTCCTCTTTCCTAGGTTTTCCCTCACCACGATTGATTCAGATTGTATTTTCTTTCTTGCTTCTACTTCCATTTTTAGATCTTGAACAATTTTATCATTTACTTCTCCTGTTTGATTGTAGTTTCCTGAATTTTTAAATTTTTTTAAGGGATTGGTTCAATTATTTTGCCTGTTTGATTATATTTAATTGGGCTACTTTGAGAGCTTTCTTTTTTTAAGGACTCTATCATTTTCATAACCTCTGCTTTAAAGTCTTTTTCTTCTACTTTGTGTGTGGTGCAAAAATATCTCCAGGACTTGCTGTGGTAGGATCTCTGGTTTCCAGTGTTGCTATATAGCCTTGAGTTTTGTTGCTGTAGTATCTTGCCATCTGGTTAACTGTGGTTTTAGATGGCCTTGAGATTCCATTGCTGGGTTCAGTGCCTGTGTCCTAGGTGGACCAGGAGATGGGAAGCAGACAGAAAGTTCGCATGCCTGAGAGCTGGGCCAATGCCAGACATTCTTCTCAGGATGTAAGACAATGGGCTTGGGTCCTGCATCCAGCTCATCTCTGCTGTTCTGTGTTTGTGTCCCAGGCAACCCAGGCAAGCCAGATGGGATGCAGGCAGAAAGATCTCCAATTAGAAAGCTGGTCTGGCACCACATAGCTCTCCTCAGGGTGGGGGATAAGGGAGCTTGAGCAATGTGCCCAGCTCACCTCACTGAGTTAACTGTCTCTGCTATATTTGGTGCTTGTGACCTAGTAGAGCTAGGCAGATGGGGAGCAGGCAGAAAGATCTCCAAGCTGAAATCTTGGATCTTCTGAAGACACACAATTTTTATTTTTGGACATAATGCTCCAATTCAAGTATTCTTTGTTAATGGATCAATAATGGTATTTTTAGTCATCCCAATATGGCATTATGTTTTCATTACATATGCAACAAAACCTCACAAACTTGATATCTATAGGAATGATATTTATTATCTTAATGCTCTGATGTTTAGATGTACAAATTAACAGATAGGTGTGCCTTTTGTGGGATAACTTAATCAATTGCCTCAACAGTATCTAGAAGCTATCATACATACATATATATATATATATATATATGTATGTATTGATATGTGTGTGTATATATATGTATTGATATGTACATATCAAACAATTCAGAATTAAAGATAAGAACAACAAAGGTAAGCATGGGAAGTTGAAAGACGGCAATGTCAACATTGCGAGTCAGAGCAAGAGGAGATGTGTTGGGACTGAAGTTTTTCTTTCCCCATGTTTGCAAGGGTGGCTGAGGTTTCCACTGCTTGTAGCCTTCTCAAAATAGATTGTGAGTAACCTAGAGCCCATCTGCAGTGAGAATTGGTTAGTGTCACATGATAACCATTCACTGAAATGCACTCAATGATTCACACAGCTTTCCAGTGGCTGTGTGATGGAAAAAAATGTGCCTTGAAAATGGCTTTTAACCCTTTTCAGAACCCCATCATCAGTTTGGAAATATACCATGGACATATTTTAATACTCTCTTCTTAAGAAGCACAGTTTCTGCTCTATCACTGATGCTTAAGGCCTATGCCTCAATATGGAAGACTTGTGTCCTGTGAACTCACTGCAGATGACAGAAGCTGAGGGGACTCTGATGGCTTCTGTACATTTAGTCTTCAAATATGCTCTGCTATATATGTTGAATCACTCTATTCCTCACTTCATTTTATTTTCCAGATGTAGTATGTTACACCTTCTGTTATAATTTAGCTTCTGTATTTTGCTTGTAATGAAATGATTATATACAGACCATATATCTAATGATGAAGAGAGGGGCATTTGGATGACATATATACAGTGTTTATATATAAATTTATTAAATAAATCAATATTTTAAAACAAGGTAGTTTGACAATGTAAACGCTTTTCTGCAGAGCAGGTCACAAGTTCAATCAGAAATTTGTTCTACTTCCAGAAATTTCAAGCCTCCATTTCTGCAGGGGTTCAAACTGCTTGCAGGAGCTGTCACATGCCTTTTTTCGCCCAGTACTGTGAGATAGTACCTTCCAGTACTATGAAATCTAGTCAGCAGGAAGAAGGTCTTTTGGAAGCATCGTTGTCCACCACTTTCAAACTACCTTCTGTGTATTATATATGTGTTTGATATTCTAGGTTAAGTTTTTAGGCAGATATGGAGGCCAAGGAGAGGAGGGAACATAGACAGATTCATTAGTATCCCTGTATCTTTATTGATAAATATGTGATTTCAAAGTCAATATTCCAGTTATGGCTTTTATACATTGAAGAAAAAGTCTGAAGAAAAAAAATGGTAACACATGATCCTCTGTACTGAATTTTATTCTACCAGGTGTGATTTGAAATTTTAAAAGAGAAACTAAGCAGATTTAGGTTTATGAATTAGTTATAAATTTACATAACAGCAGAACTTGAAAATAAACTAGAAGATAAAACTGGATACAAAACCATCTGAAGTTAGGCAGAAAGTCACTCTTGAACTTAAATTTTATGATGTCTAAGTTATATAGACATGGTGCACTGACAAACTACTCTAGAGGTCTGAGAAGTGCTAGTGTTCTTTTGAACACAATACTAATTATAGATAATCATATATGATCATTATATAATCATTATATATAATCTAACATATTAGTCTCCCCTTTGAACATCACTTATTCGTTTTATTACATCTCTACCACATGCATGCATACCCATACACACTTATGTATTTATATTTTTATACATTGATCATGATTATTATATATATAAATTTCTATGACCAGAGAAACATAACCCTACTACTTTCTTTAACACCCATACTTACAATAAGTTTCAGTTTTTACCCACATTAAAGACAAACATTGATGTTGAAATTTAGGAATTTGTGTGTGCACATATATTTGTGTGTGTGTCACTTAATGATTGTGACATTATGTCATATAACATCATCTGCATATATATATATATGTACACATACTTGTCACATATATTCTGGTAAATAGTATAGAAATAAGTCCAAAACTACACCAGATTTCAAACTGTTCATACAATATCTGAATCAGTTTTTCAATATTATACTCATGAAATTTTAGATATGTCATGTATTTGATCAACAATTATTAGAAATTAATTATCTTCTTGAAGTTAAATGCCTTGGTCTTTAGGATTATATACAATTTTTGATCTTTTAAATTTTGTGTTTCTAGCCCAGGAGGCATGTACATCTCATACAAAAGACAAATAAATAAATCATCCCACAAAACATACCAGAAGATGCTGAAAATGAATAAAAGATAAAAACACTGAAAAAATAAGCTAAAGGATGAAGACAAGGAGACAAAGAAGAAGGGAGAGAGCAGGTTATTTCTAAAATGAAAGTCAACTAAGAGTCCGAAATATTCTCCTCACATCAATACTCAAGTTGTTCAGGCTGAACTTTCTCTTTTTCTGGATCAAGCTTTCTTGATTACAATTTGACAATAATACGAGATAGGTAATTGCACTCCTAGCAAAGAAGGATAATGCAGGGATGAGAAGCTACAGAGACCAAACAAAGAATAAAAAGGGGATGATCCGATTATACTGGCAAAAATATGTTTCTATGAAAACTGTGAAAAGAAATTCAGAAAGGCAAATACATAAACAAAGTGCCATCAAATCCTATTCTGACTCAAAACACAGGATTGATACACTGGTTGAATGGCAGCTTATTAAATAACTGTTTATGGGGTCAACATGGGGAATTTTGTAGAAAATAAAATGAACAGGTGCTCGAAGTTTAAAATGATACTGTAATAGCTTTGAGCAATTTTCATTAAACTACAATAACGACCAATATGTTTTTATCCAATACTGTTTTGCTTTTGATTTCTCAATAGACAGCCTAGGGTGGCCCAGGTACGCTCTGTGGCCCAGGCAGCCCTCTCTTGAACTTGGTATCTATACTAGCTAGGAATATACAGTATCCAGCACCTTTTTATCTTCTGTAACAACAATATTGTTAGTTTGATATAAATAAGAATGATTTTCATGTTGAATTTATTTTTGTTTTATTCATTTTGGAAAGCCAGGTATAAAATAAAATAAAAACTTAATATTTTTTCTTTTACTCAAAATATGTTTTTATATGACATATCATTTTATATGACATATGTTTTTATATGACATATATATGACATATTCTTCTTGTGGTTCCCTCTCCTCTAACTACAAAAACTGGACATCAAAGCAACAAATAATTCAACTAAAATAAGTTTACAGAATTTTTTTGTTTGTTTGTTTTCTGAGTTCCATGTGGTTATTTATTTCTATTTATTTTTATGTTACTGTTAAGAAAAAAATACATATGCTTAATTTCTGGTGTGACATCTAAGTCTTTTTAAATTTTTTTCTTTCTTTTTTCTTTTTTAATATTATTTTTTATTTATTACAATTTACTCACTTTGTATCCCAGCTGTAACCCCATCCTAGACCTTTCCCAATCCCACTCTCTCCTTCCTTCCCTCCCTCCTTTCCTTCCTCCATCCCTCCCTCATTCCATCCCTCATTTTCTCTCATGTCCCTTATCTAGTCCACTGATAGGGGAGATCTTTCTCCCCTTCCATCTGATCCTAGCCTATCAGGTCTCATCAGGACTGTCTTTTATAGTCTTCCTCTATGGTCTGGTAAGTTTGCTCCCTGCTCAGGAGGAGGTGATCAAAGAGCCAGCCACTGAGTTCATGTCAGAGACAGTCCCTGTTCCCCTTACTAGGAAGCCCATTTGGAGCCTGAACTGCCACTGGCTACCTCTGTGCAGGAGGTCTAGGTTATCTCCATGAATGGTCCTTGGTTGGAGTATCAGTCTCAGAAAAGAGCCCTAGACCCAGGTTTTTTTGGTTTTGTTGCTCTCCTTGTGGAGTTCCTGTACACTCCAGGTCTTTCTATCTCCCCCTTCTTTCATAAGATTCCATGTACTCTGCACAAAGGTTGACTATGAATCTCAGCATCTACTTTGATACCCTGCTGGGTAGAGTCTTTCAGAGGCCCTCTGTGCTAGGCTCCAGTCTTGTTCCTCATTATCACTTTCTTCTGAAGTCTAAGGAATACAGGTTTAAACAGAATTCTCAAAAGACAAAACTCACATGGTTTAGAATATGGTTGAGAATATTGTTGAGAAGCATTTAAGTGTTCAACACGCTTAGTCACCAGGAAAATGCAAATCAAAACTGCTTTGAAATGTCATTTTAGACCAGGCAGAAGAACCAAGATCAATAAAATTGATGATAGCACATGCTGGCAAGGATGTAGTATAAGGGAAACTCACCCAGTGCTTGTGGGAGCGCAGATCTGTGCGGCCTCTACAGAATCAGAATGTTGGTTCATCAGAAAATGGGAATCTATCTACCTCAACATATACTACACCACTCTCGGACATATGCCCAAAGAATGCCTCCTCCAACTAGAGAGACACTCACTAAACCAAGAGTGATGAATTAGAAATAAACTAGATGTTTGTCAGTGGACAAATGAATAAAGAAAAATGTTTCTACGTTTTCACGGTGAGATATTACTCAGCCTTTAAAAGAAAAGAAAAAAGGAAAATAATGAAAATTGCAAGTATACGGATGTAACTAGAAAAAAAATCATCTTTTGTGAGGTGATCCAGAACCATAGAGACAATTTGATATATTTGGATTTTTATGTAAATAGTAACTGTTAAGTCTTCCATAAACTGACTATCATCCATGTAATCACAGTTCTTAGGTAGAGAGTAAGGAACTAGGTGGACTAATAGGAGATCAAATGGGGAGGGGGAGGGAAGAACGACCAACAAAGGAAAAGAGAGCTAAAACTGCACACCACAGGCACAAACACACACCGCCACCACGACGCAATGCTCCTACAGTATTTGAAGCATATTTACATAAAATATATTATGCATCTTTATGGATGCTGTGACATAAATAAAATCACTAACACATTTAAGTGTGTATGTGACTGGCTTATGCACATATGTCTGTGCATGTTTACCCTCACATGTACAACGCTGGAGAATCCATTATCTGCACCATATTTCAGTGAGATACTGTTCTTCACTGAACTTATACTTGAGCACATGCCTAAACAGTCGTGTATACCATAAAGATATTTGTAATGGCAAGTTTATTGTGACTCTATTCACTATAGTAAAAAGATGGCACCAACCTTGGTCAACAGCAGAAAGATGGGTAATGAATATCCTGTACATATAAAAAAAATGGAAGAAAAATGTTCAGACATAAAAAAATGAAATCATAAAAATTTCGAGAAAATACATGGACTTATTCTTTCTCATAAAATGTTCCTACCCTGTCATGTATGCATGAATTTATGTAAATAAAATTTATGAGTGTATAGACTAATATATAGAAGAGAAAACAAAAAGGGTAATAAAAAGAAAAAAGCTTCTTTAGATGTAGAGATTTTAGTATTTTTTTTTTATTTTTTTTTATTTTTTTTTATTTTTTAATTTTTATTTTTATCAGTTACATTTTATTAATTCTGTATCCCAGCCATGCCCCGAACCCTCGTTCCCTCCCAGTCCCTCCCTCCCTCCCTCATCACCACTGTGCCCCTTTCTAAGTCCACTGATAGGGGGGACCTCCCCCCATTCATCTGATCCTGTTTTATCAGGTATCTTCATTGAGTTCCTGTTAGAAATAGTCCTTGTTCCCCTCACTTTGGGAAACCAATTGGTTACTGAGCTACCACAGGCTACATCTGAGCGGAAGTTCTAGGTTATATCCTGGAGAGATGGCTCAGCCGTTAAAGGCTAGGCTCACAACCATAAATATAAGAGATTTTAGTATTTTTATCCTATGTATTATTGTAGGTCTAATAAGCACTTGTTATACCATACATGTCTTTCTGCTTCTGGGATACGTCACTCAGGATGATCTTTTCAAGATCTCATCATTTTCCTGCAACCTTCATGATTTTCTTGTTTTTAATTGTTGAATAGTATTCCATTGTGTAAATGTACCACAATTTTCTGTATTGATTCCACCGTTGAAGGGCATCTGGGTGTTTCCAAGTTCTGGCTATTAAAATAAAGCTACTACAAAGAAATCTGGGCCCAGGGGTCTTTCCTGAGACTGATACTCCAACCAAGGACCATGCATGGAGATAACCTAAGACCCCTGCACAGATGTAGCTCATGGCAGCTCAGTATCCAGTGGGTTCCCTAGTAAGGGAAACAGGGACTGTCTCTGACATGACCTCAGTGGCTGGTTCTTTGATCACCTCCACCTGAGGGGGGAGCTGCCTTACCAGGTCACAGAGGAAGACATTGCATGCAGTCCTGATGAGATCTGATAGGCTAGGGTCAGATGGAAGGAGGGGACCTTCCCTATCAGTGGACTTGGAGAGGGGCATGGGAGGAGATGAGGGAGGGTGGGTGGCATTGGGAAGGAATGAGGGAGGGGCTATAGCTGGGATACAAAGTGAAGAAACTGTAATTACTATAAAAAAAAAAAAGAAAAATTTAAAAAAAGAAAAAAAGGCAAAAAGCTTATTTTCTAATCTAATTCTTAAAATTCTTTGATTGAACTTTCAGGATATAAGACATTTTCAGTGCGAAATAGTTTCTTAAATAATCAGTGTCTGAATGTGATTCCATGAAAGGCTTACCTTATAGGAGACCTGAATATTAAATTATGGTTTTGAATGAATCTTACTACTGGTTCTTTGTAAGTACCATTAACATTGTACCTTATTATTTAAATAAGAATTTTAAGTACTCAAATTATGGAGTGTGAAGTTTTTAAAAGTATGTTTAAATATCATAATTTTGAGAACACTCATACCTAAAGATAAACATTTTTCTTTAGGTCTGAACCTTCTAATACTGAGTTATTGTCACTGTATCTCAAATAATAATGTGCCTTAAATTCAATCTTGCTGGTTTCTTTTTAATATTACTGTTATATGATTCTAAATTGTTCCATTGTTGATGGATGAATGCACTTTGTTTAAAATCTAAAAAATAAAATAAAAAGGCTTAAATTTCTCCAGTTTTGGGTACATTCTTTTCCTCTTTTTTATTTTTCCAGTAATCCTTTTTTCCACTCGCTTAGTTTCTTTCTTCCCTAAGGATTTCTCCCAGAATAAGCAAACATACCTATGACTGAAGGAGACAGACTTCTTTTCTGGCTCTTGGGGAATTACAAGAGAAACTTATAATCAAGAAAAAGTTGTTTGGATTTTAAGATACACCCCTGCCTTTCTTACTGTGCACTGCCTGCATCAGGGCCACAGAGGGATTAGCTCCAGACTTGAGTTTGCCTTTGTCCTGACAACTTGACAGTTTAATAATTCAAGCTGTTTGCATTAACTCAAATATATGAACCAAGATTATTTTGCTTTTCTTTATTTCTATGCCCTTTTCCTTTAAGCTATTACATACTTTTAGCCTTGACATCAGATCAATGTCGGATGATAACACAGATTGCTTTTTATATCCTGGCATTGTCGTCTCTCAGAACAATGAGTGATCATGGCAGGTGCCTTTCTAATACACTGTGTGACTTCTAATTACAATGAATGCTAGCCAATTTCTTGGAAGGTGAGGACCTGGGAAAGGATGCATTCCAATCCTAAGAGTCCAGAGATGTTTTTGAACTCTGGAAAAGTGACTATTTCCATACACTCTTGTCCCATCTTCAGCGATGATAACAGTTTGGAAACTCCTATGATATAACTGACCACAACACATTAACTCAAACAATTGATAAAAAGCTAAAAACAGGAGCAAGAATCATCTTTTAATATACTATATATATTCAAATTGTATGAGTAAAAGTATTATTTCACTCAAATTATGCAAATGAAGAATAATTTTATGTTTTTTGATGTGACACAAACACACTCTCTATAACACTGAGAGCTACAGATCTAACCTAGCTGTACATGGAAACCTTTGCTTCAAAAGGAAACAAATGAAAGAGCCAGAAATTTACAGATTCTTTCGGCATAATCAAAATATGAGAAATGCAATGCTAAGAGGAATGGCCTGGAGTTAGGCTATATTAATTTTTTAATAAAAGAACAATCAGTTTTTGAACCTCAAATCAGCACATAAACAAGAGAACATTAATGAGACTGATGAACTGGTAACGGGGAGGGTCTCCCCTCAGACCCCTCAACTCTCCTTGACTTTTAAAACTTTTAGTATATTTTTTATTTATTATACTTTATTCACTTTGTATCCCAGCTGTAGTTCTTCTTGATTTTTTTAACTTTTATTAATTACACTTTATTCATTTTGTATCCCCCCATAAGCCCCTCCCTCCTCCCCTCCCAGCCCCACCCTCCCCACAGCCCTTTCTGCATGCATGCCCCTCCCCAAGTCCACTGATAGGGGACATCCTCCTCTCCTTCTTTCTGATCTTAGTCTATCGGTTCTCATAAGAAGTGGCTGCATTGTCAGGGTTCTAGGTTATCTCCATGAATAGTCCTTGGTTGGAGTATGAGTCTCTGGAAAGTTCCCTGTGTTCAAATTTTCTTGTTCTGTTGTTCTCCTTGTGGAGTTCCTGTCCTCTCCAGCTCTTACTATTTCCATTCACTCTGCCTGTCAGTTGGCCATCAGGCTCAGTATCTGCTTTCCAGTCTGCATGGCAGAGGCTTTCAGAGGCTCTTTGTGGCAGGTTCCTACGCCGTTTCCTCTTTTCTTCTTCTGGCTTTCAGAGGCCCTCTGTAGCAGGTTCCTAGGTTTTAAATACTACACAGTCAGTGCTAAACAGAGATGTCGCCACAGACTGTCTTCTCCTTCATTTGCCAATACCAGATATACAATGAAGTATAATTAAATCATTTTCTATTACTTTATTTGTTTATTTACTTTACATCCTGATGAAAGCCTCCTCTCTTCTCTCTTCCCAGTCCCACCTCATAATGCATCTATTTCCCCTTCCTTTTCTCAGAGAAGGGGAGATCCCTCCCCTATGAGTACCAACCCGTCCTAGCACATCAAGTCCCAGGAGGATTAAGAGCATCCTCTCCCACTGATATCAGATAAGGTAGCCTGGCTAATGGAAACATATCCAAAGTCAGGCAACAGAGTCAGAGACAGACCCTGCTCAAATCGGTAGGAGACCCACGGGATGGCCAAGCTACACATCTGCTACATAAATATTTTAAACCCTCTACCACATATTCCAATATCTTGTGCCACTACCATACCTACATTGAAGATATGCTACTTATGATGTCCATTTCAAATACTCTCTGTTTTGTGATCTACAGTATTTTTGTTAAAATTTTCACCCAAAGGTTAGCTCATGGGAAAGAATCTATTCAAAACAATTAAACTGTCTAGAAAAATCTTTAGTACTTCCTTATTTTTTTAGTAACAGTTTATCTTTCGCTTATTATTTATAGATTATTTACTTTTAATAAAAGGAATCTAGAAGAAACAGTGGATATAGACCATGATGAGGGACAAGGTACACTGAATAGCATCCTTTCCCAGACCAGAAATACCTATAAGCTTTGTGTTTTGTGTATTGTAACACCAGCTCCATCACAGTGTAATTCTTTAACAACTCATTTGTCCACATATAAGTGAGAACAACTGATGCTACTTCAGGACTTTATGAGCTAAGATACTGCTGGACTGTCTTGAAATTGATGTTCAATAGATATGAAGCAAAGCTGCAGGTACCCCCAATCACAGTTCACTTTTGGAGCTGATAATCCAAACTTCAATTATTTGTATATATAGATCATTCTACCCATTTATGCTTTTTGATTGCTAAATCATATTTTACCATGAGTAAAACCAAAATTCATGCAAATCTAACTAGATTCATACTTAAAATTTGATGTTTAGACTTTCTACTAAGTTAATTATCAGACTTTCCAATTTTAGCACAAATGGCTTCAGTCTTAAAACAAGTTGTTTTTAAAGAACTTCTCTCTCCAAACATTTTATATTTAAAGACTGTTCTTACCCTCATAGATGTCTGTCCCTGTCTTTTATTCATATAAGCCAACTTACTTCAGTCATAGGAGGTAAACTATTTTTCAGGAAACACACTTCTCTTTTCATTCACATTTTCTAAGTTTTCTCTAGACAACTTTATTCTTAGCTCCTAAACTCTGCTGTTATTTTTATGGTTATCCTTCATAAAGATCTACATCAGAGAATATCTCTGGGGATATATATGAATATTTTAGTAGATTCCCCTTGGCAGATGTAAAAAGTGAAACCCCGCAAAGATGAAGTTTTTCCCCCAAGTAACTTACCTTCCCATCAATAGTAGGACTTAGAACTTATGTCTCACAAATTCCAACTCACCAAACATTGTTTACACTGTGCTCTCTTGAGCATTTCAGTTTATCTGATACATTATCATTTCACGTATTACCTATCTTATTCTGCTCTATAAATTCCATCTGTTTTGTTCATTTATGAAACATAAATACATTAATCTCACTTCTGCTGTTAGCCATTATCTACCTATGGTGAATTGACTACAAGATTTCTTAGAAAAATAAGTTGATGTCTCAAGTTTCTGGGATTGTGATTTCAGTACATCCAGGCAGGGATATTAGTCTGATACAGACATAAATACAAAGAAAGGTATATCTTTTCTTAACTTCAAAAGTATCTTGAATGAAACTTGTATCATCGTGACATTTTCTGTAGGTTGGCATCAGCAAGATTGATGATATGAAATAAAGAATAAAAGCTTATTGGCCCCTTCATTTTCTCACACACTAGCAATATTTTGACAAACATTTTGTCATTATCACTTAAAGGAGAAAATAAACCCTGGTTTTTATATATGTTTTTTTCTATATCAAAATTATTGCCTCTTCTGAATAAAAAAAAATAAAAAATAAAAAACAGATCAATACAGTCTCTTCTTGACTGAACTCTCCAGACAACATTCCCTCAAGACTTAATTAAGCATTCTAGGCAATCTAGCACTAGCCTGTCATTCAAGGCTTTCTAAACTTTGATGTCTTAGCATTTTCAACTGGAAATGTTATTATTTAAAAGGAAAAATGGCGTGTAATATGAGTTCTTGTGAAATTTAACCCATCAACCTCATTTCATCTATGTAGATCAGATCTAGGCAAGAAAGGAGAGTAGTTATAAACATGCATGACCTGAAATAAGCAAGATAGCTCTAATTGAAACTCCATACTGAACTAAGATTGAACTCATATTTTATTAATTTTATGTTTATATTAATCACAGGTTATTTACTTTGTATGCTAGCCATAGCCCCCTCCCTCATTCCCTCCCAGTCCCACCATCCCTCCCTCATCTCCTCCCTGCCTCTTTCCAAGTCCACTCCCAGGGGAGGACTCCTCTTCTTCCATCTGACCCTAGCTTATCAGGTATCTTCAGAACTGGCTACCATGTCCTCCTTTGTGGCCTAGCAAGGCTGCTCTTCCCTTGGGGGTGGGTAAAGGAGCCAGTAGTTGATTTCAAGAAAGTAATAGTTCCTGTTCCCCTTGCTAGGGAAACCCACTTGATTACTGAGCTACCATGGGCTACATCCAAGCAGGGTTCTAGGTTATATCCATACATGGTCCTTGGTTGGAGAAACAGTCTCATAGAGGGCCCAGTACCCTGATGTATTTTGTCCTTGTGGAGCTCATGTCCTCTCCCTGTTGTATTAACTCCCCCTTTTATAGTATGATTCCCTTCACACTGCCGAAGTTTTGGTTATGAGTCTTAATATCTACTTTGATACACTGCTAGGTAGAGTCTTTCAGAGGCCCTCTGTGGTAGGCTCCTGTCCTGTTGCTTGTTTTATCCTACATCCAATGTCCATCTCATTTGCTTTCCTAAGTAAGGATTGATCATCTTACCCTGGGTCTTCTTTCTTGTTTATATTATTTAGGTGTATAGGTTTCAATATGTTTATCCTATCTTATAGGTCTGTATAAGTGAGTATATACCATGTGTGTCTTTCTGCTTTTGGGATACCTCACTCAGGATTATTATTTTTTATTTTTTATTTTTTTTTATTTTTTTATTTTTATTTTTATCAGTTACATTTTATTAATTCTGTATCCCAGCCGTGCCCCGAACCCTCGTTCCCTCCCAGTCCCTCCCTCCCTCCCTCATCACCACTGTGCCCCTTTCTAAGTCCACTGATAGGGGGGACCTCCCCGCATTCATCTGATTATCTTTTCAAGGTCTCACCATTTGCCTGCAAATTTCATGATTTCCTTGTTTTTAATTTCTGAGTAGTATTCCATTGTGTAAAAGCACCACAATTTCTGTATCCATTCCTCAACTGGGACATCTGGGTTGTTTCCAGGTTATGGCTATTATGAATTAAGGTGCTACAAACATGGTTGAGCAAATGTCCTTGTTGTGTACTTGAGCTTCTTTTGGATATATGCCTAGGAGTGGTATAGCTGGATCTTGAGGAAGCAGTATTCCTAATTGTCTGAGAAAGTGCCAGATTGATTTCCAGAGTGGTTGTACAAGTTTCCATTCCCACCAGCAGTGGAGGAGGGTCCCCAGTTCTCCACATCCTCTCCAGCATGTGTTGTCACTTGAGTTTTAACCTTTGCCATTCTGATGGGTGTCAGGTGAAATCTCAGGGTCATTTGGATTTGCATCTCTCTGATGGCTAAGGTGTTTCAGCATCTCTTTATGTGTTTCTCTGCCATTCTATATTCCTCTACAGAAAATTCTCTGTTTAGCAATGTACCCCATTTTTTAATTGGATTGCTTGATTTATTGCTTTTTAATTTCTTTAGTTCTTCACCAACCCTATATCTGACAGAGGACTGATATCCAGAATATATAATGAACTCATTTTTTAACTCTCAAATGTTAAGAGATATTTCTAGAACACAACAAAAATTATGTTTAAGCTAGGGTTGTACAGAAAGCAGGTAAGATGTTTGTAGGAATGGTAGCAATAAAAATGCCTGAGTTCAGACCAAGAAGAGAAATGAGCAATTTTTAATAGTTTTCTGAATTTATTTATTTATTTGATTATTACAGTTTATTCACCTTGTATCCCAGCTATATCCATTTTCCCCTCCCACTCTCACCCTCCCTCCCTATTCTTCTCCCATTCCCTTCCCCCAGTCTACTGTTCAAGATCCAGCTATACCACTCCTAGGCATGTATCCAAAATATGCTCAAGTACACAACAAAGACGTTTGCTCAACCAAGTTCATAGCAGCTTTATTCATAATAGCCAGAATTTGGAAACAACACAGATGTCCCTGTACTGAGGAGTGGATACAGAAATTGTCGTACATTTACACAATGGAATACTACTTAGCAATTAGAAACTGGCAATTTTTAAGTTGGAAAAATAAAGAAGGACTTTTATAACTTTTGAAAATTCATTTTCTATAATTTATTCGCTTTACATCTTAAATTTTAGTCCCTCCCTCATTACCCTGTGGCCCCTCCATCACTCCCTCTTCCTCCCTTTTCCCCTCCCCTAGTCCTCAGAAAGGTGGAGCCCCCCTCCCCTTTCATCTAACCCCAGCCTATCAGTTCTCATCAGGACTAGCTACATCCTCACCCTCTGTGGCCTGGCAAGGCCACCTCTCCATGGGGAAATAATCAAACAGCAGGCAACAGAGTCCATGTCAGAGACAGCCCTTGCTCTCCTTACTAGGGAACATACATGGGGACTGAGCCTATGTGTTGCATCTGAGTAGAGGGCCTAGGTAATCTCAATGCATGGTTTTTTGGTTGGTGCTCTGAAGGACCCCTTTGCCCAGATTTGTTGACTTTGCTGGTCTTCTTGTGGAGCTACTATTCTCCCAGTCCTTTTATCCTCTCACTCTTCCATAAGACTCCCTGTGCTCTGCCCAGAGTTTGGCTGAGAGTCTTAGGACCTGCTTCCATTCCCTGCTGGGTGGAATTTTACATAGGACATATATGGTAGGCTCCTTTCCTGTTCCCATTCTTCAACCACTTCTGGAGTCCATTATGTTTGTACCTCTGAATGAGAATTAAGATTCCTCCCTAGGGTCCTCCTTGTTACTTAGCTTTTTGGGGTCTGTTTATGGTGGTATGGTTATCCTATAATGTGTGGCTAATTTCCACACATATGTGAGTACATACCATGTGTGTCTTTCTGGTTCTGGGTTACCTCATTCAGGATGAACTTTACTACTTCCATCCGTTTACCTGCAAATTTCATGATTTTCTCGTTTTTAATAGCTAAGTAGTATTCCATTGAGTAAATGTAACACAGTTTATTTATCCATTCTTCAGTTGAGGGACATCTGGGCTGATTTTAAGGTCTGGATAATACGAATAAAGCTGCTATGAATATGGATGAGCAAATATTCTTGTGGTATGGGGGATAATCTTTCAGATATATGCCCAGGAGTGGTATGCTTGATCTTGAAGTAGCACGATTCCCAGTTTTCTAAGAAAATGCCAACTTTATTTCCAAAGCGGATGTTCAAGTTTGCACTCCCACCAATGGAGGAGTATTCCTTTTCCTCTACATTCTCTCCATCATTTGTTGTTACTTGAGTGTTTTATCTTAGCCGTACTGATGGGAGTGAGATGGAATCCCTGGATTTGCATTTCCCTAATACTAAAAACTTTGAACATTTCTTTAAGCATTTCTATGCTATTTAATATTCCTCTGTTGAGAATTCTCTGTTTAGCTCTGTACCCAATTTTTAAATTAGATTATTTGGTTTGCTGGTGTTCAATTTCTTGAGTTCTTTATACATTTTGAATATTAGCCCTCTGTAGAATATAAGGTTGGTGAAATTCTTTTCTCAATCTGAACACTGTCAATTTTCTCTGGCGACAGTGTCCTTTGCTTTGCAGATGCTTTTCAGTTTTATGAGGTCCCATTCATTGATTGTTGATCATAGAGCATGAGATGTTGGTGTTCTGATCTTGTGCCAATAAGTTCAAAACTCTTCCCCACATTTTCTTCTAACGGATTTAGTGTGTCTGTATTATGTTGCAGTCTTTGACCCACTTTGACTTTACTTTGTGCCGTATGATAAATATGGATCTCTTTGCATTTTTCTACATGTAGACATAGCGAAAACTGGCCATTTTATCAAAAGTAATCTATAGATTCAATGCAATTCCCATCAAAATACCAACAGAATTTTTTACAGACCTTGAGAGAACAATTCTCAACTTCATATGGAAAAGGAAAAACACCTAGGATAGCTGAAACAATCCTGTACAATAAAAGATCTTCTGGGGGTATCTCCAACCCTGATCTGAAGGATACTGTGAAGCACCAGTAATAAAAACTTCACGGTACTGGCATAGAAACAGATTGTTGGCTCAATGGAATTGAATAAAAGACCCAGAAATAAACCCACACACCTATGGACACTTGATTTTTGACCAAGAAGCCAAAACCATACAATGGAAGAAGGGCAGTATCTTCAACAATGAGGAAGAACTTTTGATTTACTGGGTTAGTAAAATTCTTTCTACATAAGCATAAGGGCCTGATTTCCAATACAGAACACTGGTAACAAAAAGTCAGACTTGTTGATGCCCACTTAAAATCCTGGGTCCAAAGAGGTATATATCTGAAAGTCACTTGACCCTGGAGCCAAGGTTATTCGGAGAGCTCCAGGCTAATATAAAACTCTGTCTCAGAAAACTTAGTTTGACAATGTCTGAAGAATGATGCCTTAAATTGACATGTGTCCTCTACATGCATGACCACACATACACATCTTCATCCACATGCACAAACACATATACAAAATAAAAGAAAAAGGGTCCAATTTAAAAAAAAACAGTTACTAAAACATTACCCTTTGTAAAAATTTTTGTTTAAACATCTTAACTTATGTACACTATTGTGTATAGAGGGGGGAACCAATCGTTCCCATTTGAAGTCCTACATTGGCTATTTATTTATTTATTTATTTATTCATTTATTTATTTATTATTACAATTTATTTACTTTTAATCCAGGCTGTGGCTCCCTCCTACGTCTCCTCCCAATCTCTCCCTCCCTCCCTCTTGTTCTCCCATGCTTCTCCCCTAGTCTACTGATAGAGACGTCGCTTTTCTCTTCTATCCAACCCTAGCCTATCAGTTCTCATCAGAACTTGCTTCATTGTGTTCTTCTGTGGCCATCCACGGGGATGTGATAAGAGAGCCTGCCACTGAATTCATACCAGAGACGGCCCCTGCTCACCTTACTAGGGTACCCACTTGGAGGCTGAGTCTATGGGCTACATCTGAGAAGGGGTTCTAGGTTCTTTCCATAAATGGTCCTTGGGTGGGGTGTCAGTCTCTGGGGCCTCCAGAGCCCAGGGTTGTTGGCTTTGTTTGTCTCCTTGTCTCCTCCAGGTCTTTTATCTCCCTTTTCTTTCATAAAATTCCCTGCACTCTGCCCAAAGTTTGGCTATGTATCTCAGCCTCTGCTTTGATGTAGAATCTTTCAGAGTCCCTCTGTGGTGGAATCCTCCCCTGTTCTCTGTCTTGTCCTACTACATTGGCTCTTAAAACAATATCCATTGTTCTTATTACAAATGCAATGTTGGCTTTTCTCACTATTACAAAAAAAGAAAGAAAGAAAACGTAAAAATAAGTCTTTTATTTATAAGTGTTCTATATTCCATGAACCATTATAAAATATTCGTACATTTTTATTTGTTTTGGAAGTTTCTTCATTTCCTATATCCATACCAAACCTACAACAGTCTTTCCTATTATTTACATCCACCTTAACTCTGCTTATATCATGAATCTTTCCAGCTTCAAAGAAGGATATATCATCATGAATTGTCATTTATTGTAATGGCACACTTTACAGTTAGGTGTATGGCTGTGCAATTATTTTATTAATGCATGAGTTTAATTGGGCTGTAGGGTCATGGGAGCAAGCAAAATGTCTAATATATTCCATGTTCTCTCATAAAACTATCAGTATTTAAAATATGAAATTATAAACACCCTGATTATTCCCTGTTAGTGTCTGGTTTTAACTTTCTGGGAACTTTCCATACTGATTTTACCTGATAGCTAAGGATAGCTAAGTGTGCTTATCAAACTAGGAATTAGCCATTTACTTGTATTTATTATTCTGAGAACTTTCTATTCAGTTCCCTAGATAATTTTTAATGGTTTTATTTCTTTATACTTAAGGGTTTGGTATATATGTATATTCATATATATTCAAGATACTATTTGTCTCTCAATACGTGACTGGCAAATATTCTTTCATATTTTGTAGACTACCTCAACACTCAGTTTGCAGTTTTATTTGTGCAGAATCTTTTTAGTTGAATAACCCCACACACATACCCGTGGGCAGCAATAATTACTCTCAGTGATCTACAATGAAAAAGATGACAGGAAGATATACGGAGATAGTTTAGGAGGAGTAGAGATAGTTAGAGCCAAAGAATGGAAGACATAATTGACTAAAATAAATTATAGGTCTGTATAAGATTTTCAAAAAATAACTTTTTAAAAAGAAATTTATTTACAAATTTAGTTTGGGTAAATAGGGATGTAGTATTGTCTAACTTTATTGAGTAGATGTTTGTTTCAAAATTAAAATAAAGATTTTTTTTTTCCTTTTATGTGTGGGCATTTTTCCAAACTGTTAGAGAACAGCAAAGGAAATAAGTAATAACAGAAGGGGGAGGAAAGGTAGGATTAGGAGGGGAGGATGGATGGGTTTATGGGGGGATACAAAGTGAATGAAATGTAATTAATAAAAGTTAAAAAAATAAATAAATAGATAGATAAATAGATAAATAAATAAATAAATAAATAAATAAATAAATAAATGAATAAGGACAGAAAAAAGAACCTGTGATGTCTGCCCTTGAGGGGGGAGCAGCCTTACCAGGCCACAGAAGATGACAATGCAGCCACTCCTGATGAGACCTGGTAGACTAGGATCAGAATGATGGAGAGGGGGACCTCCCCTATCAGTGGACTTGAGGAAGGGCATTTGTGAATAAGGGGGAGGAAAGGTGGGATTAGGAGGGGAGGAGGGAGGGTTTATGGGGGGATATAGAGTGAATAAAGTGTAATTAATAAAAAAATCAAAACTAAAATAAAAATATAAAGCAAAAAAGAAAAGAACGTGTAATGGTCATCATATTAATCATATTTGATAGGAATAATTTATAGTCTACTTTAAAAATAAAATTTTGAATCCAAGATGGCAGTGACCAGTGTACACTGTATCTGAGGGGCAGAGGATCCAATATCCTGAACCAGTGATTGGAGAGGTGGCTTCCTGGAGTAAAGGGGCCATCTTGTGTGTTTTGACTAATCAGATACAGGCCAACATGGCATCTCCTGTGCCTAAAAGTATGGAAATGTGGAACCCTGCACTTTCTGCATACTCCAGCAAGGTCCAGGGGCCCTCTACTCTAGCAACCAGACATCAGATCTTCCTGCTCTCGGTGGGCAACCTCTGGATTCCTGGGACATTTGGGGTTACTCAGATACAGCCACCCCCCCCCACCCCATGTGGCCGTCTCCCATATCTGAGAGTTGTAAACTGTGGGCTCCCTGAACTTTCCGCATACTTAAGCATGTGCAAAACTCCAAGGTCCGGAACTCTGCACTCCAGCAGCCAGACATCAGATTCCTCCCACTCCCCTGAGGACAGCGCCAGGACTTGTGGGTCAGTATTCCCAGCATCTGAGCCAAATCAACAAATACCAGGACATCATAGCTTCACCAGAAACCCCTCAAATCAGCTGAAAAACAGGAAAACATGGAGTTAGTCAATTTACATGGAGCACGTCTCGTCCCTGGGGGCAATGGTCTCCTGAAACAACGCAGACCTCGGACACCACCACTGCTAGTTCTAGAACTGATGCAGGATATTCCAACGAGAGGGTTAAGGCTTCTCATAATATTTCCTATAAGTCCACACCTGTTTGTTTATAACCCCCATTTCTATTCATTTTTAGCCAGATAGAGCCAAGTAATTGTGGTAATGATACTTGCTTTTTTGCCCAATGCCGGAGTGCTAGTGAATTTAGGTATGCCCTGGTTACTCGCATGCCTTGCTGGGTGCCTGTGCCTATTGATGCCCCTCACGCTATGACTCTCTTCAGACAGAAAAGGGATCTTGGAATTACAGCCGCCATTGTTACTGCCATCTCATTGGTGGCTGTTGGAGCTACCACCGCAGCATTAGCCATGAGTCATACTATGCAGACTGCTCAGACCCTAAATAATCTTTTAGCCAATGTAGCTCATGCTCTAGATGTACAAAAAGGAATTAATGCTCAACTAAAAGGAGACTTGATGGTGTTCAATCAGAGGATTGACTTCATGCAGGAGCAAATTGATACCCTATGGCAAATCGCTCAACTTGGCTGTCAATGGAAGTATGCTGGACTTTGTGTCACTAGCATACAATATGAGAATTTTTCCTGTGCTGCGAATCTGTCTAAACAATTGTCTAGCTATATTTTAGGTAATTGGACTGAAGAATTCGATACTACGATGGAGCAGCTGAGAGTGGGCATTGTTACGGCAAATTCTACCAGAGTGGACGCAGGGGTCACTAAGGTATACTATCATATCCTCTGCATTTAGTGATAATTTGACTTCTTCCTTTCCAAATTGTATCCCCTTGGCCTCCCCAAAAACTCAACCAGAGAACTTCTTCAGCTGATAAACACCTTCAGCAAAGTGGCTGGATACAAAATTTACTCAAAAAAATCAGAAGCCCTCCTGTATACCCAAGACAAAAAGTACGTGAAAGAAATCAGGGAAGCAACACCCTTCACAATAGTCACTAATAACATAAAGTACCTTGTGGTCACACTAACCAAGCAGGTGAAAGACCTGTTGGAATTTTTTTTTATTTTTAAATAATTTCATACATTCACTTGTATCCCAGCTGTAGCCCACTCCCTCTTTCCCTCCCAATCTTCCTCTCCCTCCTTCATCCCCTCCCTGCCCCCTTCCAAGTACACTGAGAGGGGGTGTCCTCCTCTCCTTCCATCTGGCCCTAGCTTATCAAGTATCTCCAGGATGATTGTAGTGTCCTTATTTGTGGCCTAGCAAGGCTGCTCCTCCACAGGGGGTAGGAGAAGCTCATGAGTTCATATCAGAAACAGTTCCTCTCCCCCTTATTAGGGAACTCACTTGGATACTGAGCTACCATGGGCTATGTCTGAGCAGGGGTTGTAGGCTATATCCATACATGGTCCTTGGTTAGATAAACAGTCTCATAAAAGACCCCTGTGCTCATATATATTTGGACCTTGTGGGACTCCCTGTCCCCTCTAGGATATACTAATTCCTCCTTTCTTCATATGATTTCCTACACTCTGCCGAAGGCTTAGTTTTTGGTCTCAGCATCTGCTTTGATACATTGCTAGGTAGAGTCTTTCAGATGCCTACTGTGGTAAGCTACTGACCTGTTAATTGTTTTCTCTTATTTCCAATGTCCATCCCCTTTGTCATTCTAGGTGAGGATTGATCATCTTACCCCTGGACCTCTTTCTTGTTTCTCTTCTTTAGTTGTACATATTTATTATATTTATTCTATCTTATAGGGCTATATAAGTGAGTATATACCATGTGTGTCTTTCTGCTTTGGGGATACCTCACTCAGGATTATCTTTTCTAGATCCTACCATTTGCCTGCAAATTTCCTGATTTCTTTGTTTTTAATTGCTGAGTAGTATTCCATTGTGTAAAAGTATCAAAATGTTGGTATCCATTCCTTTGTTGATGGACATCTGGGTTGTTTCCAGGTTCTGGCTATTACAAATAAGGCTGCTACGAACATGGTTGAGCAAATGTCCTTGTTGTGTACTTGAGCCTCTTTTGGATATATGTTTAGGAGTGGTATAGCTGGATCTTGAGGAAGCACTATTCCTTACTGTGTGAGAAAGCTTCAGATTGATTTCCATAGTGGTTGTACCAGTTGACATTCCCACCAGCAATGGAGGAGGGTCCCCAGTTCTCCACATCCTTTCCAGCATTCATTATCTCTTGAGATTTTATCTTAGCCATTCTGGTGGGTATAAGGTGAAATCTCAGGGTTGTTTTGGTTTATATCTCTCTGATGGCTAGGGATGTTGAACATCTCCTTATGTGTTTCTCTGCCATTCTATATTATTTTACAGAGACTTCTATGTTTAGCTCCATACCCCATTTTTAATAGGGTTACTTGGATTATTGCCTTTTAACTTCTTTAGTTCTTTATATATTCAGGATATCAGCCGTCTGTCAGATGTTGGGTTGGTGAAGATCCTTTCCCAATCTGTAGGCTGTCCTTTTGTTCTAACAACAGTGCCTTTTACTTTACAGAAGATTTTCAGTTTCATGGGGTCCCACTTATTGATTGTTGCTCTTAGGGCCTGTGCTGACAGTGTTCTGTTCAGGAAGTTCTCTTCTATACCAATGAGTTCTAGGCTGTTCCCCACTTTTTCTTCTAAGCGATTTAGAGTATCTGGTTTTATAATGAGGTCTTTGATCCACTTGGACTTTAGTTTTGTGCAGGGTGATAAATATGGATCTATTTTCATTTTTCTGCATGTAGACATCCAGTTGGACCAGCACCATTTGTCGAAGATGCTGTCTTTTTTCCATTGAATGGTTTTGGATTCATTGTCAAAAATCAAGTATTCATAAGTGTGTGGGTTTATTTCCGGGTCTTCCATTCAGTTCCACTGATCCACCTTTCTGTTTCTATGCCAGTACCAAGCGGATTTTAAAATTATTGCTCTGTAGTACATGCTGAGATCAGGGATGGAGATACTTCCAGAGGATCTGTTGTACGGGATTGTTTTGGAAATTCTTGTGTTTTTGTTTGTTTGTTTGTTTGTTTGTTTCTCTTTATGAATTTGAGAATTTTTCTTTCAAGGTCTGTAAAGAAATGTGTTGGATAGGAATTGTATTTGGATGGGAATTGCATTGAATCTGTAGATTGCTTTTGGCAGGATGGCCATTTTCACAATGTTAATCCTACCAATCCATGAGCATGGGAGATCTTTCCATCTTCTGATGTCTTCTTCGATTTCTTTCTTCAGAGACTTGAAGTTTTATTCCAACAGGTCTTTCACCTGCTTGGTTAGAGTGACCAAAAGGTACTTTGTATTATTAGTGACTATTGTGAAGGGTGTTGCTTCCCTGATTTCTTTCTCGTACTTTTTGTCTTGGGTATACAGGAGAGCTTCTAATTTTTTTGAGTAAATTTTGTATTCAGCCACTTTGCTGAAGGTGTTTATCAGCTGAAGAAGTTCTCTGGTTGAGTTTTTGGGGTCACTAAGGTATACTATCATATCCTCTGCATATAGTGATAATTTGACTTCTTCCTTTCCAAATTGTATCCCCTTGATCTCCCTTATTTGTCTTATTGCTCTAGCGAGGACTTCAAGTACTAATTGAAGAGATATGGAGACAATGGGCAGCCTTGTCTTGTCCCTGATTTCAGTGGGATTGATTTATGTTTCTCTCTATTGAGTTTGATGTTGGCTATAGGTTTTCTGTATATTGCTTTTACTATGTTCAGGTATGTGCCTTGTATTTCTGTTCTCTCCAAGACTTTAAACATGAATGGGTGTTGGATTTTGTCAAAAGCTTTTTCGGCATCTAGGGAGATGACCATGTGGTTTTTCTCCTTCAGTTTCTTTATGTGGTGGATTACATTGATGGATTTCCATATATTGAACCACCCTTGCATGCCTGGGATGAAGCCTACTTGGTCATCGTGGATTATATCTTTTTCTTGGATTCAGTTTGTAAGTATTTTATTGAGTATCTTTGCATCAATGTTCATAAGAGAGATAGGTCTGAGGTTCTCTTTTTTATTGGATCTTTGTGTGGTTTAAGTATTAAGGTGGCTGGCTTCATAGAATGAGTTTGGTAATGTTCCTTCTTCTTCTGTTTTGTGGAATAATTTGGAGAGAATTGGAATTAGCACTTCTTTGAAGGTCTGGTACAATTCCTTGCTGAAACCATCTGGCCCTGGGCTTTTTTTTTTTTTTTTGAAAGGGGGGGCTCTTAATGGCTGCTTCAATTTCCTTGGGGGATATTCAGTCTTTCTACCAGGTCTTGACTTAATTTTGGTAGATGGAATCTATCAAAAAAATTTGTCCATTTCTTTTAGATTTTTGAACTTTGAGGCACATAGGCTTTTGTAGTACGACGTAATGATTATTTGGATTTCCTCATTGTCTGTAGTTATGTCTCCCTTTTCATTTCTGATTTTGCTGATTTGGATAGGTTCTCTCTGCCTTTTAGTTAGTTTGGCTAAGGATTTGTCTATCTTGTTAATTTTCTCAAAAGAACCAGCTCTTGCTTTCATTGATTCTTTGAATTGTTTTATTTGTTTCTAATTGGTTGATTTCAGCCCTGAGTTTGATTATTTCCAGCTGTCTGTTCCTCTTGAGTGTTTCTGCTTCTTTTTTTCCTAGGGCTTTCAGTTGTGCCATTAAGTTGTTTGTGTGAGATGTTACAAATTTCTTCTTAAAGGCATTTAATGCTATGAGTTTTCCTCTAAGCACTGCTTTCATTGTGCCCCATAAATTTGGATATGTTGTGCCTTCATTTTCATTGAATTCTAGGAAGTCTTTAATTTCTGTCTTTATTTCTTCCTTAACCCAGCTGTCATTGAGAAGTTGTTAAGTTTCCATGTGCGTGTTGGCTTTTTGTTATTTCCATTGTTGTTGAGGTTCAGCTTTAGTCCATGGTGGTCTTATAGTATACAGGGGATTATTTCAATCCTTTTGTATCTGTTGAGTCTTGCTTTGTGACCAACTATATGGTCTATTTTGCAGAACGTTCCATGAGGTGCTGAAAACAATTTATACTCCTTTGAGTTTGGGTGAAAAGTTCTATAGACATCTATTAGGTCCATTCAATTTAGGGATTCTGTAAGTGCCTTTATTTTCCTGTTTGGCTTCTGTCTAGATGATCTGTCCCTTGGTGAGAGTGGAGTGTTGCAGCCTCCCACTATTAAGGTGTTGGGGTCGATGTGTGATTTAAGCTTTAATAATGTTTCATTTATGAATGTAGGTGCTATTGTATTTGGGGCATAGATGTTCAGAATCGTGATGTCTTCTTGGTGGATTTTTCCTTTGATGAGAATGTAGTGCCCCTCTATGTCTTTTTTGATTAGTTTTGGTTGAAAATCTATTTTATTAGATATTAGTATAGCTACTCCTGCTTGTTTTTTGGATCCATTTGCTTGAAAAACTGTTTTTCAGCCTTTTACTCTAATGTAGTGTTTATCTTTGTTGCGTAGGTATGTTTCTTGGATGCAGCAGAATGTTGGATCCTGTTTCTGAACCCATTTTGTTAGTCTGTGTTTTTTGTTTGAGAGTTGAGTCCATTGATGTTAATAGATAATAATGACCATTGCATGTTATCTCTTATTATTGTGGAGTTGGTGGTGTTACTGTGATTCCTTGCTTGTTTTCTTTTTTCTTTTTTGTTGGGAATTTGGAATTTCGTTGAATTGGAATTTTCCTGCTAGTGTCTACTGTAGGACTGGTTTGCTGTTCAAATATTGCTTAAATTTAGTTTTGTCATGTAATATTTTGTTTTCTCCATCTATGTTGATTGAAAGCTTTGCTGGGTATAGTAGTCTAGATTGGCATCTGTGGTCCCTTAGAGCTTGCATGATATCTCCCTACCCCTTCTGGCTTTCATAGTTTCTGATGACATATCCTGTATGATTCTGATAGGTCTACCTTTATATATTACTTGGCCTTTTTCCCTTACTGCTTTTAGTATCTTTTTTTTGTTCTGTAGGTTAAGTGTTTTGAATGTGATGTGGTGTGAGGAGTTTCTTTTCTGGTCTAGTCTATTTGGAGTTCTGTAGGCCTCTTGTATGTTTGTGGACATCTCTTTCTTTAGGTTGGGAAAATTTTCTTCTATGATTTTCTTGAAAATATTTTCTGGACCTTGGAGCCTGGAGTCCTCTTCTTTGTCAATTCCTATTATTCTTAGATTTTGCCTTTTCATGGCATCCTTGATTTCTTGGATGGTTTGTGTTTGGGATTTTTCTGATTTTACTTTTTCTTTGAGAGAAGTATCAATTTCTGTGAATGTAGCTTCAGCACCCAAGATTCACTCTTCCATCTCTTGTATTCTATTAGTGATGCTTACTTCTGTGGTTCCTTCTCTTTTCTCTAAGTTCTCCAGTTCCAGGGTTTTCTCAGTTTATGTTTTCATTATTGATTCTAATTCGTTTTTCATGCCTTGCAACATTTCCTTCATCTCTTTGAATGTGGATTCCTGTGTCTCCAAGATGGTCTCTATTTTTTGTTTGTTTGTTTGTTTGTTTCCTCTCTTAATGCCACTACTTCTTCCTCCATTTGTTTGGCTATATTTGTCTGTGTTTCTTTAAGAGCTTTGTTCACTTCGTTTTTCTTTTTTTTATTTGGGAGGCCAAATCTTTGAGAGATTTACTTGTTTCCTCTTTAACTGTTTGAATCTGTAAAACTATTTCTCTTAGATATTTGTTGGTTTCCTCTTTATGTTCCTCAAATAACTGGATAATCATAGCTTTAAAATAATTTTCTTGTGTTTCTGATGAGTTGAGTATCCATTAATTTTGGGGGTTGCCAGTGAAGCCATGATATCTTGATCTATGTTGTTTGCGTTCTTTAGCCAACCCCTGACCATTTGGTTATCCGTAGTGTTCAGTGATTGTTCCTAGATTCCGCAGATCAGACTGGTCTTTCTCTGGTGTCTGGAGAATTCTTCAGGGAAATGGGGGAGGTCCAGTGGTTTCAGTGTGTGCGTTGGTGATTCAGCAATACCTGTAGGAGGAAAGTGTGCAGGCACAGAAGGGCAAATGCGGGATAGCATGTGTTTGAGCATGTGCTTGTGGGTGTGTCCTAAGGGACAGGGTGTTGGAGAATGAAGTGGCCTTCAGTGTGTGAGAGGGGTGCTTTGCAGGCACTGAAGGTGTTGCAGGCCCTTAAGAAATTGCAAGTGCTACTGAAGATTGAGGGCATTTATTGTTTTTGCAGGTCTGCAAGACTTTGGTGGCTACTCAGCTGGTTATCTGCCACTGAGGGGTTGGATGGCCCATACAATCACTGGCTGGGCAGCTCTGTGTAGTCAGTACTGACACTTGACTTGGGACGTGGGAAGGATTTTACTGCGGACCTGAGTCTCTGTGGTTGGCACTCTTTGGGTGTGCGCTCTGGCAGGGTGGAGTTTCCAGCGGTGTGTGCACTCCGACGGGACCAGGGACCAGGTGGTGGTGGTAGTGGGGGGGGTGTTCTGAGGGTCCAGAGCTCGTCAAGAGGGCAGTAGGAGGGGTGTGGGCTTCTCAGATGTGCGCTCTGAGGGTTGGCATTCAGTGGGTGGTTACAGCTCTCCCCTGCGGCTGAATCGCCTGAAGCCTTGCCTCTGCCGTCTTGGGTCCCAGGCACTGAGCTTTGCAGATTTGGGATCCAGGAAGGATTGTATTGCGGAACTGAGTCTCTGTGGTTGGCACTCTGTGGTTGGGCCTGTGCTCTGGCACTGGCAGTGGGTGCGCTCCTCCAGTGTAGTAGGGTTTCCAGAGGTGTGTGCACTACCACTAGGCGGGATTTCCTATGGTGGGTGTGCTCAGGCAGGGCGGGTTTTCAGGAGGTGTGTGTGCTCTGGCCGCACCGGCTTTCCAGAGGGACATGAGCTCTGCTGTGCTTCTTGTGGCGGGATCACGTCCCCCAGGGAGGAGGGGAGGGGATGCTCAGCGAGTCTGTAGCTTGGCAAGAGGGCCCTGGGCAGGCCTGGGGTGTGGGCTCTTCGGACGTGCGTCCAAGGGGTTTTGTTCAGTGCATGGTCACAGCTGTCCACTACAGTAAGGGCCTGGAGCACTGTCTCTGCCGTCTTAGTTCCCAGGCTGTGAGCTTTGCACTCAGCTACCTCAACTGAAGAATAGATAGAGAAACTTTGGTTCATTTACACAGTGAAATGCTACTCAGCTATTAAAAACAAAGAAGCCATGAAATTTGCAGGCAAATGGATGGAACTAGAAAAGATCCTGAGTGGGTTAACCCAGAAGTAGAAATACTGGTATGTTATATACTCACTTATAAGTGGATATTAACCATGTAATATAGGATAAACCTACTAAAATCTACATTCTTTTTTTTTCTTTTTTTTCTTTTTTTTTTTTATCAGTTACATTTTATTAAATCTGTATCCCAGCCGTGCCCTGAACCCTCATTCCCTCCCAGTCCCTCCCTCCCTCCCTCATCACTACTGTGCCCCTTTCCAAGTCCACTGATAGGGGGGACCTCCCCCCATTC
>REGO01000547.1:538011-560702 GCA_010120015.1 Rhombomys opimus
TTGGCCCTGCTTCTTTAATGTGCCCCGCCAGTTCTGTGCTGCTGTCACTGCCAGGTTCTGAGGTCTTGCTGCCGCTGGAGATTTCAGGGTGGTCACGTCAGTGGTGATCGGCGTAACTAGGCTCTCTGTTCTCTGGTTTGGCCCTGATTAGTCATAAACTGGAGAGCTATTGTGTCCCGACAGCTCAGTGCTGCCCCGCCGCCAAGTCCCACTGTAACTGGTGACTGAGTCGCTAGTCCCGATGCTTTCTGGGAAGTCCTGGATTCTCTTCACTGTGCTCTCCAAGCTTGGGAGGCCCAGCACCTGGTGTATCTAGGTTGTATGGCGTTTCTGCCTGGTTTTGGTGAATATATAGCGAATTCTCTGTCACTGTGGGATTGGGCGGCCCGTACCGTCACTGATGGCGATCCTGCGGAGCTAGTATGGCGTCCAGCAGACTCGGGCCCTGGGGGGATGGTGTAGCTGCCACGTGGATCTGGGACTCTGGGACACGTACTGCTGATCTTTGCCTGCTGCTAAAGGGCTTGGAGCTCTGTCCCAGTGGCTGTATACCTCAGGCAGTTAGGTCTGCTCTGAGAAAGACCAGTCAGCTGTGCTGCTGTGCTGCTGTGCTGAGGTGGAGGGAGGTCTGGGGGAGGGGAGTGCCTGCGAGATCAAAGGATCTTTTCTCTCCTTCCCCAAACAAGTCCCCGGGTGACCCGAGACCAAAGTTTTCACCTCCTGTGATGTTCCCTGTCGGTCTAGAAATCTCCACCGTTGTCTTCCTGGGTTAGAGGTCCTTCCATTCACCAACTCAGATGTTCAGGTATTCCACCGCTCAGAGATGGTGTGTGCTCGTCGCCATCTTGGCTCTGCCCCCCTCAATACCTTATTTTCATTTTACTTTCTTAAAATCATAATATATATTTTATGAGGCAACTTCTTTCTAGACTCACATGAATGTAAATAATGGAATATGATTTGGATGATGAATATCCAACATCAAGTCTAAGAATAGTAGGCAAATGCTGATGAAGAACTTATGTGAACATACCTGCACTGAGGTTGTTTTTACTCATTACTAATATTAAAATAAGCCAAACAGTACTGTAAGAAATATCTTAAACAGTTGTACTTAAAAAAATGGATTACAAATTTTTCTTTCTAGTTCTGAAATAAACTTATGCTTTGTATTTGTATGGTAGTATTTGGTATGTGCTTATAAAAAAGATTCCAGATTGAAATGTCTCAAGATCAGTAAAGTAGACATGCTCAGTAATGTCAATAGATAGACTTTTCCCAAATGAAAGGAAGCTGAAGGCAAAACTCACAAAACTATAGAGAATAAATAGAGCACTACCAAGTAGGTTGTAAGAATTTGAAACAAGGGAGGTATAGTGTATGTAGTAAACAGACACCCCAAAGAAAACTTAGAATATGATAACGGAGAAGAGCAACAATAACAAATTAACAAATATCAAGTATGGAAGTGCTAGTATACTACTTACATGAATAATTATAATTTTAAATATTCATATCACATCATATAGTTCATAGGCAATACTATTTTGGTCTTCTATACAATAATTATAGGCAGCTTAATTTTATAAAAGTTAATAGAATCTGGGTAATTCACAACATTAACAATTACTAATATTGTATTTTAAGTATTTATTAAACATTTTCTCCTCACTAGTTCATGTGATAGCCAACCTGAGTCAGGTACATTACTGAAAATAAAACCTGGGTCATGGAAACCAACAGTTAAATTCAATGTACAATCACAGACAAAACAGAAGCTCCATTAATAAAATTGAAATATATTTGATCTATCCTCAGTAAAACTAAATACAGGCTCAGTTTTACAAACGACCAAAACTCACACACCCTTGTGCTCCATCCCATGCATGCAGACAAACTAATGTTTGGAAGCTCAGTTAGTAACTCAGTGAAAGACAGAGTATGGTAGACGTGATTGGCCAATTGAACATGTAAAAATTACATCACTGCTTTCTTCATAAAAATATTTAAATTATTTTTTAAGAAAGTCAAACAAGGTCACTGCATCTAAACCATTCCTACTAAGCATAGGAAAGTGTGTGTGTACCTACACTTTATATCTCAAAATGTCACCCACTTAATCATCGCCTCCACAACAACTCTTCTCCTCTACAAACAAAACAAGAATTATTTGCTGATATTTGAAAGTATTTACTTAAATTTTTTTTGTCTAATTTACAATAAAATTAAGTACACAAAAATATGGGGTTATTCAATGTAGACTATGTGAACTTAAAGGCTGAGTGGAAGAAACTCTTGGTCTCCATACTGAGTTCATCCGTCATCCACGGCTTTGCATTTTCTCATCACTCAGTGCTAGTGAGGAAATGTCACTGGTGATTGACAACCACTCCCATTTTTCTCAAAGAAAGTAAAAGATTTTGACGATTAATGGAGCTAGGCAACTTCGGAGTTGGCAAGAGGACTATTCTGTGATTGGTCTCCAGACGTCCTTCCCTTTATAGAGTAGCTACATGCCATCCATGTAACTTCTCCATTGGCTCTTCCTCATTAGCCACTACCAATGTCCATCTCCCTGGTGTCCTATTAGGGTTAAGGAATATGAGGAGGCAGCTCCCTGACATGGTAGTCAGCAGCAACTTTGAAAGCAAACCAGCTGTGACAGCAATAGTAAATTGAGAACAAAAAGAATAAGGATGTTGCTATCTCATTATATAGCAACTGTGGATATTTTGATTTTTTTTTAATCTCATCATTCCTTACTGCTGAGTATGACTGTGTGAAATCAACTTTCCTTACCCACCTCCCTGCATTTAAACTCAATGCACCATTCTACTCAGCTGTACCACTGGCATGCCTCATGCATTATAGACTGTTCAGTGATGTGTCCTGATGTTAATAGGTTAAATGAAAAAGGGTATTTTGATAGGCTATGTTAAATAAAGATGAACAAAATTTTAGAGTATTTTTTAAATTAGGTTTTATTTTAATGTTTATATTAATTACAATTTATTCACTTTATATCCCAGCTGTAGCCCCCTCTCTCATTCACTACCATTTCCACCCTCCCTCCCTCATCTCCTCCCATGTCCCTGTCCAAATCCATTGATAGAGGAGGTCCTCCTCTCCTTCCATCTAACCCCAGCCAATCAGATTTCATCAGGACTGGCTGCATTGTCTTCTTCTGTGGACTCTTAAGGCTGCTCCGCCCTCAGGTGGAGGTGATCAAAGAACCAGCCCCTGAGTTCATGTCAGAGACAGTCCCTGTTCCCGTTACTAGGGAAACCCGTTGGACACTGAGCTGCCATGGGCTACATCTGTGCAGAGGTTCTAGGTTATATCCATGAATGGTCCTTGGTTGGAGTATCAGTCTCAGAAAAGACCCCTGGACCCAGATTTCTTGGTTCTGGGAGTCTTTAATATGTGAATGGGCATAAGGACTCTAACCAAGGTTTTTGTTGTTTGTTTGTCATTTTCTGGATTTTTAATCTCTTCCTTAGAAGACTTCCCTAATCTCTGTTACATTAGGCATATTAGACTATTAATTCTTCTGTTCCATATTGAGACAAGATTCTGTCTCTTGCAAGTGGAAAAAAAAAGAAAGAAAGAAAAACAAAAAACAAAACAAAACAAAACAAAAAACAAACAAACAAACAAAACTCGTGTTGGATCTCCGAGCTACATCCTAGGTGGAAGCTGGCAGTGCCTGAGAACTGTAGGTATTTCTATGAAAATCTGTGATGACACTTTTGCAAATAGAAACAGACATACATGGCTAAAACTCCTCATGCCAAGAATATTGACTTGTTCTTTTTGTCTAGAGCTTTATTCTAATAAATTTTTAAGTGGACCAGCATAAGTGTTATCCATTTGTCAGGAGCTGTTCCAGATCCTTATGACAATTATTTAATTTAAATTTAATGAGGACTATTCATTCCTATTACGATTGTAATGTGAGAAAGAAGTATTCAAAGAACTTGTAAGATTTCTGTGAAGCCTATAGTTACTGAGTAGAAGCAGATGCTCACCGTGGTTCACTTGATTCTAAAAAGCTGGCAGCTTTATCAAACTATATCGCATTAATTGGTAATGATATAGATTCATCCTTTTCTCTCTCTTCCCCTGTGCCTTATACATTTTCAAATACTTATATATTAATTTTTATATCTTTTGACTAAATTTTCCTCACTCTATTCTCTTTGTATTTCTAGAACTGAGTACTTTACAAGCTGTTCCAGATACTACTCTTTTTGCAATCTGTATCTTGATTTTCTCTCCTTCTTTTCTTCTTTCTTCTTTCCCTATTCTGACTTGGCATTTCTTTTCAAGTCTGTCTAGCTAGTGAGAATACCTTTAAAATGTGCATTTGTCCCAGCAATTTCTGAGGAAATGTATACTGCCATAAGGCCCCCATTTAATTTTTATCACCAGCACCAGTAAAATAACTGCTCTCAATACATTCATTCCCAGAATTTGCAGCCAGTGTTTCTTTGCTTTTTCAAACCTGTCAGAGGAAGGTGTTCAAAAAATATTTCATTTTGTTGCTACTCAGAGCATGAGTTTTCATCCTCACTATTTCAGGAACTGTGAGTCAGTGTGGAGAACTGACTCGTGATTTCTTCAGATTTGCTCAGCCTGAGAAATGCACACGGTTCTGTGTCAGTTCCTGATCTCGAATAAGACATTCTCAGTATTTGATTCTGTTCCTGAAACTGTGCCTTCCTTCCAACCTTACCCCTTCATATGAGTTGTTTGAAATATCTGTGGAACCTTCCAAACACTAGAGAAGAGTACACTATCAAAAGCTTACATTAAACATGACAATGATTCTCACTGCCACAGTGCTGAACTTGTAAACTTAGAAGCTGTTTGTCTTCTGTCTGGGTCTATGATTCTTTCCAGTTCTAAGATAGCTCCCATCAATAGTAACATAAAGGACTCAGAACATATGCCATTTTAACCCAGGGATTCTCAGAATACATGTGTGTCATAATTACTTGACTTTGGGAGAACCATGAATTCTTCTTTGTAAAATGGAGAGTCCCAACAGGAGAAAGAAAAAAAAAGCTGATTAAAAAATATGAAATGGAAGCTGGAGAGATGATTTGATGGTTAAGAATGCATGCTGTATAAATTTACTACATTTTTAAAAATTCATTCTTCAGTGTAGGGACATATAGATTGTTTCCAGTTTCTGGCTATCATGAACAAAGCTGCTATGGACAAAGTTGAGCAATTGTTATGTTGGAGCATCTTTTGGGTATATGTCCAGAAATAGTATACATGGATCTTGAGATAGCTCTATTTCCAATTTGCTGGAAAACTGCCAAATTAATTTCCATAATGGTTGTACAAGTTTGCACTCCCATCAGCAATGCATTATCCTTGCTTTACCTCCTTACCAGCATGAGCTGTCATTTGAGTTCACTGTTTATCTTTTTTTTTTTTTTTTGCCATTCTGACATGTATAAGATGAAATCTCAGAGTCTCTTTGATTTACATTTTCATCCTTTTGATGGCTAAGGTTGTTGAACATTTCTTTAGTTGATTCTCAGCCATTAGAGATTACTCTGTAGAGAATTCTCTCTTTAGATCTGTACCATATTTTGTTAATTGGATTATTTAGTTGGTTGATAATCTAGTTTCTTGTTTTCTTTATGTATTTTGGATATCAACCCTCTCTCAGATGTGTTGTTGATTACTCAACAGTTAAAAACAATGACATCATAAAATTTGCAGGCACATGGATGGACCTAGAAAAGATCATCCTTAGTGAGTTAATACAGACCCAGAAGAACAAACATGGTATGACTCACTTATAAGTAGATATTAGTCATAAAGTACAAGATAACAATGCTACAAAACACAGACCCATAGAAGATAAGGAGCAAGGAAGGACAAAAGGGACAAGCTTGTTTCTCAGTGAGAAGGGGAAATAGGTTAGACATGAGTGGGGTGAAAGATAGGGACTAGGTGGGGACGGGAGTGTGGATGAGAACAGGGGGTATGAGATTTTGGAGGACAAAGAGAGAGAGTACTGGGAGAGAAAACTGGACTAGGAGATAATCACTGAAACTAGGTAGAAACCAAGAAAACTGAAACTCCCGATTTCTATGAGCATGACCTGAGCTAAGAAATACTCCTCGTAATGGACAATATGTAGCATGAACAGGCTAGAATTACAATGGAAGGATTGGGACAACAATTTAATCACACAAATCTAGACCCACAATATGTCCTGCCTACAGGAAGTGTAGGGGTGGGGGGCAGATCAGAATTTGACAGAAGGTCCAATGAATGGCTGGCCCCGCTGAAGACAGATGCCATGAGAGGGAACCCAGCCCTGACACTATTAATGATATTCTGCTATACGTACAAAGATGAACCTAGCATAAATGTCATCAGAGAGGCTTCACCAAGTAAGTGTTGGAAGCTGATGCAGAGACCCCTGGCCAAACATTGGGCTGAGCTCAGGGGATGTTGTGGAAGAGGTAGCAGGTAAGGGCAAATGGCATAGGATTGAGAGAGCCAGAATGGTCAAGGGTACCACAAGAAAACCTAAAGAATCAAAGAACCTGGGCCCATGAGGACTCATGAAAACTTACCTGCCAAACAGAGAAAATGCATAGGATGGAACTAGGCCCTCTGCACATATGTAGCAGTTGTGCAGTTGTGAGACTCCTAAAGCTGGAACAGGGGCTGTCTCTGACTACATTTTCTGATCTAGGATCCCTTTCACCTAACTGATCTGCCTTGCCTAGCCATAGTGTAAGAGTATATGCCTAGTCTTGCCAGCAGCTTGATATGGAGGTGCTGGTTGATGTCCCTGGGAGGCCTCCCATTTTCTGGGGCTAAAGGAATGAAGCGAGAATGGGAGGGGGTAAGAAGGTGGGATGGGGATTAGAGGAGGGAGAGAACACTGTGATGTGGACGTAAAGTGAATATATAACTTAGTCAATGAAAAAAAGAAAACATAAGGAAGAAAAACAGTGAGAATGCTTGCCGCGCTTTCATAGGACCACATGCTGTTGCCCATGCCAATCACATATAACTCCAGGTCTGAGGGATTTATGACGTGTTCTGGCCTGTTCATGGATATATGCACACACACACACAAACACACATATACACACATATGCATGCATGTGTGCACTTATGCACACATAAACAAAAGCAAATACTAAAGATCTAGAAAAAAAAAGGTAAGAAGAAAGATTAGAAAGTAATATCCCAAGTCAAATGAATTTGGAAAATACTGAATTAAATAAAATTTACTATTTCTGTATTTTCTAATTTTTTAGGGGATAATAATATTTCATCATGGATTCTCCAATTTTTAAAAAGTTAAAAAAATTCATGAGTTTTTCATTGATCATCATTAAACTTTAGTTTCATGAAATTTACTTAAAAAATTATAGTCAAGGTTAAATTCCCACCAGAAATGGAGGAGGGTTCCCCTTTCTCCACAACTTCTCCTGCATGCATCATTCCTTGAGTTTTTTTATTTTAGCCATTCTGAGGGGTGTGAGGCAGAATTTCAGGGTCGTTTTGACTTGCATTTCCCAGATGACTAAGGATGTTGAACATTTCTTTAAGTGTTTCTCTGCCATTCTTTAGTCCTCCGTTGAAAATTCCTTTTTTTTCCTTTTATTTTTTTTATTAATTACACTTTATTCACTTTGTATCCCCCCATAAGCCCTTCCCTCCCCCCCTCCCCATCCCACCTTACCTCACTCTTCTTCAAGCATGCCCCTCCCCAAGTCCACTGCTAGAGGAGGTCCTCTTCTTTTATTTGAGCTCTGTACACCATTTTTAATTGGATTACTTGGCTTATTGATGTTCAACTTCTTGATTTCTTTATATAGTCTGGATATTAGCCTTCTGCCAGATGTAGGGCTGCTGAAGATCTTATCCCAATCTGTAGGCTGTCATTTTGTTCTAGTGACAGTCCTTTGCAATACAGAAGTTTTTCAGTTTCATGAGGACCAATTTATTAATTTTAATTTATTAAAAATTATTAATTTTTAATCTTAGAGCCTGGCACTTTCTCAGAATATAAGGAACAGTGCTACCTCAAGATCCAGCTGTACCACTCCTAGCCCTATACCCAAAAGATGCCCCACCATTCAATGAAGACACTTGTGCAACTATATTCATAACAGCTTTATTTGTATAATACTCAGAATCTGGAAACAACATAAATGTCCCTCAGCAGAGGTTTGAATATAGAAACTGTGGTACGTTTACACAGTGGAATATTACTCAGCAATTAAAAACAAGGAAATCATGAATTTGCAGTCACATGGTGGGAACTAGAGAAGATCATCCTCAGTGAGGTAACCCAGAAGCAAAAGGACACATATGGTAAATACTCATTTATAAGTGGATATTAGCCTTATAATATAGGATAAACCTACTAAACTCTATCGTCCTAAAGAAGCTATACAACAAGGAGGATCCTAGGGAAGAGAAGGGTAAACAGGATAGACATCTGGAAGTAATAGAAGACAAGGAACAGGACAGGAGACTTCCACAGAGGGCCTCTGAAAGACTCCACCCACCTGGGTACCAAAGGAGATACTGAGACTTATAGCCAAACTTTGGCCAGTGTGCAGGAAACCTTCCTTATGGAAGAAAAGGGAGACAGAAAGACAGGGAGGGTCCAGGAACTCCTCAAGTAGACCAACAAAGCCAAAAATCTTGGGCCCAGGGGCCCCTGCAGACACCAATACTCCAACCAAGGGCCATGCATGGAGAGGGCGTAGAATCTCTTCTCAGAGGAAGTCCAGAGTCTGCTCAGTTTCCAAGTGGGTGCCATAGTAAGGGGAGCAGGGTCTGTCTCTGACATGCACTCAGTGGCCAGCTGTTTGATGACTTCCTCCTGGGGGATGCAGCCTTGACTGGCCACAGGGGAAGATGATGCAGCCAGCCTTCATGAGACCTGATAGGGTATGGTCAGATAGAAGGAAAGGAGGTCCTGCCCTATCAGTGTTAGAGCTAGCGTTAGGGTTAGGGTTTGGGTTATGGTTAGGGTAGGATTAGGATTAGGATTAGGGTTAGGATTAGGGAAAGGGCATAGCTGAGAAAAGGGAGGGTGGGTGTGACTAGGAATAGATGAGGAAGGGGGCTACAGCAGGGATACAAAATGAATAAATTATAATAATTAAAAAATAAGTATAGTCATCTGCATTATTTATATCTTAATTAATTTATGCATATATTCATTCATGCATGCACCTATGTATTTATATTGTCATTTAAATAGTAACTCAAATTCATCACTGTCATTCACTCTTGAGGACAGAAATGTGAAAGTGAATGTGATAAGATTCCAATAGATTATATTATTATTGTAGTCCTTTGTTCTCTATCAGGGATGAAGGTGAAAAATTAATTATGAATTGGAAATCAACCTCTTCCTTTGACACATTAGATAGGACTATCCAACTCTAACACCTGTGAATCATGAGAAAGACCAGCAAGCACAACAATATATCCCACGTGATGAAATAAATAGCAGTTGCATGTTGTTGACAACAAACAGCTGCCTATCAGGACATGATCCCACTCAATAGGAGGGAAATAATGCCTGTTAGTGGACTTAGGACATGGCCCAAAGTTTAGTGTGGTCATGGACTTTAGAAAAGGGTTTACTACTACTGCTTTGCTGGATGAGTAAATTCCTTACTGCTTTCTTGTACTCAGACATTCATAGCGCCCATTCCCCATCAAAAACATCTCTTTATAGCAAATGGAAAGTATTGCAGAAAATCACAACTTGACAGAAGGCAAATATCAACAGATCATGACAAGGCCAGCCCCAACATATGCTTGCACACCATAGTTACCAAATCTATGACTCAGGGAATGCCAAAAAAGAATCTGGAAGAAGAGAAAATCCAGAAATATCAGGCAGTCTTCTGTGGGACAGCCTGGAAATCATATACAAACCATCAATAAAAATGAGCTTAGCAATTTGTATTTTATAAAGTATATATACCCATGCATACATTTATGTGTATAACAATAAACTCAATAATAATATAAAAGAGGCTATCACCTGGACAGTGGGGTATGCATAGGAAAGACTTGAAGGAGGATAGCTGGGAGAGATAGGAAGCAGAAAGAAAAAAGAATGTAATTATTTTTCAGTTAAAAATATATTTAAAAATATTTCAATCCTCAAGAAGTCACTCTTAAAAAATGAGCATTTATATGTACATGTTATCTGAAGTAGAATGTTATGGCAATAAAAGTATGAGACCACACAGTATGGAGAACAAATTTGCTCACTTACTTAAAGTTTGCTAATTGTTTTGTGTTAGCTAGTTTTAATCTCTGCAGATTATTGGATTGCATATTATACACTTCAGGAAAATGTATTGGTAAATCTAATCTTCTGATTTGTGTTTTGTGAACTCAGCAGCACAGAATACATTCAAACATATCCACGAAAAATTTCGGCATTACAAACTCCTGTGAGAAATGTCTTGACTAAGTGTTTGAGAGAACAGAAAGAGCCTAGCAAGCATTAAGACTAACTGGACTATTTTGTTCCAGTTAAAGTTGCTCCCAGTTAAAGACAAAAATATTCTACAAAGCAGATGATGTTGAATACCTAATAAATTCAAGCCCGTAAGTGTAGCTTAAGCTAAATCACAGAAGCTTTCTCCAAGATGAGTCAGATTTACTCTGATACTTTTGGCATATTTTTTTATTTCTCCATTACTATTCTTTTTGCTCTGGTTGATTCTTTGGCTCTTTCATCATGCACTCCTTGTGTGAACTTACTGCACACACACACACCCCACCCTTATTTTAGCCTTTTCCACCTCACAGGACCAGCTCTGTTCTCCTAGTAACAGAAGCTCAGCTGATCAGAGACCAGCAAAGAAGCCTTGCCTCCTTCTTAGAGGCTCCGGAATCCCGCTGTACTCTCCACAAGCAAGCATCTAACATGCTGCTGTGAGATCTTCTTTTGAAAAATCAGAGAATGAAGTGTACTATATAAAACAAAATTCCCTTTTCTTATAAAATTGCCTTCAAAAATCTTTATGTCTCAGAGGGAGGTTGAAGTTGAACTAAACTCCAAAATTGCTCTACTAACTTTCATGACAAAGCCAGTACACATGTATAGTATTTGATCTATTTTAACATAATTCAGGTGAATTCATTATTTGTGCAGAGCATTTTTGTGTTTACTTTTTTTCTTTAGAATTATTTTTTGTGTGACCTGAGAATAGAAACAAATGGAGAAAAAATGTTGGTTACTGCAGTTGAAGTATCTTTCAAGTATTTGTTCTGAATTATACTAGCTGCAACTAACTATCTAGTAGGCAGCTATCTAAGGAAATTACTAAGCTTATACTTGGCTCTGCAGAATTGGTGGAGGTTACTTTGAACACAGTAAAAAAGGAAATCTTTTCCAGAGATCACAGTTAAACTGGTAGGATTAGGAAGCATTTTCCTATTTGAAAATGCCTATTATGTATTTTCATATATCCCAATAAGATTAATTTCACCTTTGAAGAAGTTGAGGATCAGAAATTATATAAACATATCATGTGATTGTGGATACTATAGCTAACGTTTTATCGCTGTAAGCCATGCTAAGCAATTGGTGTCTACCAGTGATTGTCCAAGATGTTATAACACAGCTTTAAACTCTTCATTTATTTTATTAACTTCCCCTTTCAATCATTCAAATATTGTATTGCTACTGTGTTCTCAATACTATAAATGTATGTTTTGAATTAAAAAAATAAATGGTTAAAATGACCTTGCAGATTTTAGATTACATTTAAGAAAAATAAGGTTTAGAAATATGGTTTAGTATAATTGATAGCTTTTGTTGTTATTATTTTGTGTTTTACTATAGAATTACAAGACCAATTTGTGATGGAGGTGGGACCCAACTTCAGGAGTTCTGAAAAATAAAATTACTGCCTAAAAAACAAAATTGCATAAACAGAGATGTATTTGCTGTTGATAGCCATTTAAATGGGAGAATATTTCTCTCTCTCTCTCTCTCTCTCTCTCTCTCTCTCTCTCTCTCTCTTTGATTTCCAAAGGCCAGCAGTCCTGTATATTTTATAATGTTTCTTGTTTGAGCACAGTCTTCTTTCAGCCGGATGCTCCTTTATAGTATATTATCTTATTTACTTGTTATTTATTTATTTATTTATTTCAGTTTATTCACTTTGTATCCCAGCTGTAGCTCCCTCCCTTGTCCCCTGACAATCCTACCCTATCTTTAAACAAACTCACCTGCTAAGAATTTGAAACAAAATTTGTTTCAAATTTCAGAATTTGAAACAAAAACATGATGAAATATTTTTTTTTCCTTCAGGAAGGATTTTGCATTATTTGTTTTCATGTTTAGATATCAGGAGTGGAATGCTTCATATTATATCTATTTATCCATTTGCCTGCACTTTTACTTTTAAAAATATCTTAATGTTTTTAATTAAAATATAATTATATTTGATTCACCCTCTCCTTCCCACCCACAAGCCCCTCCAAGCTACCCTTTTCTCCACCCTCTTCCAGGTGCACCCCCACCCTAAAATCAATCTCATTTTCTTGGTTATCATTATTTCATACATGCATATGAATACATGTGTGCAATCAAACAAATATAAATACAACTTCCTTAATGCTTCTTCATTATTTTTGTGAATAAGGATTCAAGGTGAGCTGGCCACTCTGCACTGTACAACCAATTATGAGGTTCATTCATGGGAGGATCTAGTTACATTTCTCCCAGCAGTCTTTAGTTCCTTGTAGTTGTGTGTCAAGGATGGAAGATCACAAACATGTTCCTCCTTCCACCTTAACATAGCCAATGATATTGCCTTGCCATTGTTCTAATCTTGTTTTGCAACCATTTCTAAGAGATGCTGTTTCAGAGAAGACTTTGACCCTTTTTTCATTTTAGACTTTGACTCTTAAACTTTTTCCCTTTCTTGTTGTTTGTTTAATTAATTAATTTCTGTTTTACAATTTATTCCTTTGTATCCCAGCTGTAGCTGTGTCCTCTCCTCCAAATCCCACCTGCTTTCCCTCTTCTCCTCCTATGCCCTTTCTCTAGTCCCTTGATAAGTGAAAACTTCCTCTTCTTCAATCTGACCATAGCCTATCAGGTCTCAACAGGAATGAATGCATTGTCCTCCTCTGGCCTGGCAAGGCTTCATCTCCCAGGGGTGGTGAACAAAGAGCAGGCCACTGAGTGCATGTCAGAGACAGACCCTGCTCCCCTTACTATGGCACCCACTTGGAAACTGAGCAGCCTTTGGACTTCCTCTGAGAAGAGGTTCTACGCCCTCTCCATGCATGGCCCTTGGTTGGAGTATTGGTGTCTGTAGGGGCCCCCGGGCCCAAGATTTTTGGCTTTGTTGGTCTACTTGTGGAGTTCCTGGATCCTTATGTCTTTCTGTCTCCCTTTTCTTCCATAAGGAAGGTTTCCTGCACACTGGCCAAAGTTTGGCTATAAGTCTCAGTATCTCCTTTGGTACCCAGGTGGGTGGAGTCTTTCAGAAGCCCTCTGTGGAAGTCTCCTGTCCTGTTCCTTGTCTTCTATTACTTCCAGATGTCTATCCTGTTTACCCTTCTCTTCCCTAGGATCCTCCTTGTTGTATAGCTTCTTTAGGACGATAGAGTTTAGTAGGTTTATCCTATATTATAAGGCTAATATCCACTTATAAATGAGTATTTACCATATGTGTCCTTTTGCTTCTGGGTTACCTCACTGAGGATGATCTTCTCTAGTTCCCACCATGTGACTGCAAATTCATGATTTCCTTGTTTTTAATTGCTGAGTAATATTCCACTGTGTAAACGTACCACAGTTTCTATATTCAAACCTCTGCTGAGGGACATTTATGTTTTTTCCAGATTCTGAGTATTATACAAATAAAGCTGCTATGAATAAAGTTGCACAAGTGTCCTCATTGAATGGTGGGACATCTTTTGGGTATAGGCTTAGGAGTGGTACAGCTGGATCTTGATGTAGCACTGTTCTTTATATTCTGAGAAAGCACCAGGCTCTAAGATCAACAATTAATAAATTGGTCCTCATGAAACTGAAAAGCTCTGTAATGCAAAGGAAACTGTCACCAGAACAAAATGACCGCCTCCAGGCTGGGAAAAGATCTTCAGAGACTTGAAGGGGTTTTTGTTGCTGTTTTTTGTTTTTTGTCTTTTTGTTTTGTTTTGTTTTCCATTCAGGTCTTTCACTTGCTTGGTTGGAGTCACACCACGGTACGTTATGATATTCGTGTTTATTGTGAAGGATGTTGTTCCTCTAATTTCTCTCTCAGCCTCTTTCTCTTTTGTACACAGGAGGGCTTCAGATTTTTTTTTTTTAGTTAATTTTGTATCCAGACAATTTTCTGAAGGTGTTTAACAGGGGAAGGAGTTCTCTGGTTGAATTTTTGGGGTCACTCAAGTATACTATCTTATCATCTGTCAATAGTCATACTTTGATCTCTTCTTTTCCAATTTATCTTCACTTGATCTTCTTTTGCTGTCTTATTGTTCTTACAAGGACTTCAAGAATATGTTGAAGCGATAAGAAGAGAGCGGCCAGCCTTGCCTTCTCCTTGAATTCAGTGGGATTGATTTAGTTTAATGTTGGCTAGTGGCTTGCTGTATATTGCTTTTACTAAGATTAAAATTGTGTCTTGTATTCCTGATGTCTTCAAAACTTTAAATATGATCCATCAGAATGGGTAATATCAAAAACTCAAGTGACAGCACATGCTGGAGAGATTGTGGAGAAAGGGGACCCTCCTCCACTGCTGGTAGGAATGTAAACTTTTACAACCACTTTGTAAATCAATCTGGCGAATTCTCAGACAATTAGGAATAACACATCGTCAAGATCCAGCTATACCACTCCTAGGCATATACCCAAAAGAGGCTCAAGTACACAATAAGGACATTTGCTCAACCATGTTTGTAGCAGCTTTATTTGTAATAGCCAGAAGCTGGGAACAGCCCAGATGCACCTCAACTAAAGAATGGATACAGATATTGTGGTACATCTACACAATGAAATATTACTCAGCAATGAAAAACTAGGAAATCATGAAATTTGCAGGTATATGGTGGGAACTGGAAAGGATCATCCTGGCTGAGCTGTCCCAGAAACATAAAGACACACACGGTATATACTCACTCATATAGGCATATAATATGGGATAAATCTACTAAAATTTGTACATCTAAAAAAACTAATTAAGAGGGAGGACTCTGACTAAAATGCTCAATCCCCACCCTGAAAGGCAAAGAGGATGGACATCAGAAGATGAAGAAAACAGGAAACAAGTTAGGAACCTGTCACAGAGGGCCTCTGAAAGGCTCTGCCCTGCAGACTATCAAAGCAGATGCTGAGACTTAAGGCCAACTGTTAGGTAGAGTGCATGGAATCTAATGAAAGAAGTGGGAAATAATAAAATCTGGAGAGGACAGGAACTCCACAAGGAAAGCAACAGAACCTGAAAATTTGAACACATGGGTCTTTCCAGAGACTCATACTCCAACCAAGTACCATGCATGGAGATAACCTAGAACACCAGCACAGATGTAGCCCATGGCAGTTCAGTGTCCAAGTGGGTTCCATAGAATGGGAAGAGGGATTGCCTCTGACATAAACTGATTGGCCTACTCTTTGATCACTTCCTCCTGAGGGGGGAGCAGCCTTACCAGGCCACAGAAGATGACAATGCAGCCAAGCCTGATGAGGTTTGATAGAATAAGATCAGAAGGAAGGAGAGGGGGACCTCCCCTATCAGTGGACTTGGGGAGGGGCATGTGTGAAGAAGGGAGAGGGAAAGTAGGATTAGGAAGGGAGGAGGGAGGGCTTTATGGGGGGATACAACGTGAATAAAGTGTAACTAATAAAAGTTAAAAAAAACTATAAATATGAATGGGTGTTGAATTTTTTTCAAATAAGTTTTCAGCATCTAAGCAGATGATCACGCGTATTTTTTTTTCCATCAGTTTACGTATGTGGTAGATTACATTGATGGATTATCATATGTTGAATCACCCCTGCATGCTTGGGATGAAGCTGGTGGATGATAGCTTTAATGTGTTCTTGGATTCGGTTTACAAGTATTTTATTGAGTATTTTTGAAAGATTAGTCAGACATTCTCTCTTTTTTTGGTGGGGGGATTTCTTTGTGAGGTTTAGGTATCAGGGTGACTGTGGCCTCATTGAATGAGGTTGGGAATGTCCTTCTGTTTCTATTTCATGGAATAATTTGAAGAGTATTGGTATTAGCTCTTCTTTTAAGGTCTGGTAGAATTCTACACTGAAATCACCTGGCACTGGGCTGTTTTGGATGGGAGAATCTGATGACAGTTTCTATTTTCTTAGTGTATATTGGACTATATAATTTATTTACCTTTTCTTGGTTTACCTTTGATAAATGCAATGTATCATGAAAATTGTCCACTTAATTTACATTTTCAAATTTTGTTACATGTTGGCTTTTGCAGTAGAACCTAATGATTATTTGGATTTCCTCAGTGTCTGTTTTTATGTCCCCCTTTTCATTTCTGATTTTGTTGATTTGGATACTGTTTTTCTTCCTTTTAGTTAGTTTTGCTAAGGGTTTCTCTATCTTGTTGATTTTCTCAAAGAACCAGCCATTGGTTTCATTGATTCTTTGAATTTTTCTCTTTGTTTACAATGTATTGATATTCAGCCCTGAGTTTGATTATTTCCAGCTGTCTATTCCTCTGGTGTGTGTGTGCTTCTATTTTTTCTAGTATTTTCAGGTGTTCCATTAATTTGTTTGTATGGGATACCTCGAATTTCTTTATGAAGGTGCTTAGTGCTATGAACTTTCCTCTTAGCACTGCTTTCATTATGTCCCATAAGTTAGCGTAAGTTGTACCTTAATTTTCAATAAATTCCAGAAAGTCTTTAATTTCTCTATATATTTCTTCCCTGACCTAGTTGTCAATGAATAGAAAGTTGTTTAGTTTCCATGTGTGTGTAGGTTATTTCTGTTATTTTTGAGGTCTAATTTGTTGACTGATATGATAAAAGGCCTTATTTCAATCTTCTTGTATCTGTTGAGGCTTGCTTTGTGTCCTATTGTATGGTCAGTTTTGGAGAAGGTTCCATGAGTTGCTTAGAAGAATGTGCACTATTTTTGGTTTGGGTGTAAGGTCCTGTAAACATCTATTGGGTCCATTTGACTTAAAACTTCTGTGAGTGTCATTATTTCTCTATTCTGCTTCTGTCTCAATGATCTGTTCCTTGTCGAGTGTTGTGTATTGAAGTCTGCCACTATTAAGGTATTGGGATTGATGTGTAATTTAAGCTTCAATAATGTTTCTTTGACAAATGCAGGAGCCCTTGTTTTGCTGCATATTTGTTCAGGACTGTGACGTCTTCCTGGTGGATTTTTCCTTTGATTCCAATGAAGTGTCCCTCTCCACCTCTTTTGCTTAATTTTGTTTGAAAGTCTATTTCATTCAATATTAGCATGGTTATTCCAGCTTGCTTCTTGTGTCCATTTGCTTAGCAAATCTTTTTTCAGTCCTTTACTCTGAGATAGTATCTATCTTTGTTGCAGAGGTGTGTTTCATGAATGTAGGAGAATGTTGGATCCTGTTTTCACAACCAATCTGTTGGTGTGTGTCTTGTTATTGGAGATTTCAGAACATTGATGTTAATAGATATTAATAACCAATGATTGTGCAGTTGGTGGTGATTGTGTGTTTGTGTGTCTGTTTCTTTTGCGTTTTTAATGTGATGGTGTCTTTATCCTGCGTTTTCTTGGGTATATTTGATCTCTTTGGGTTGAAGTTTTCCTTCTAGTATTTTCTGTAGGGCTGGATTGCTGCATATATGTTGTTTAAATTTAGATATGAAATGGAAAGCCAGGCAGGTGGGGAGCAGGCAGAATGGAACTGTGCCTTCCGCTCAGTATAAGAATGTATCCCCTCCACTGGACAGTAAGAGTGAGCACCACTAGCCACTGAGACCATGACGATATCCACAGGATGTTGAGTGTGGCCTCCTAGGTTTAGAACCAGGAGCCTCTATTACCCAGATGTCCAAAGGACTGTGAGAGTGGGTGCCCGGGTTTGGAGCCTCATCCTCAGTACAGGAAGGTATTCATTCCACAGGCAGTGAGACTGAGCATCCAAGTCTAAGCCACCAGATGCTGGACCCATGAAGGTATGCACAAATGGTGGGTTTGGGAATATGGCCTACGGCTACAAGGTAGGAGCTGAGAGAGTTGCTGCTGGTCCCAGGAAGATATCCACAGATGGTGGGATTGGGCGGGTGGCCTTGTGGTGTGGCAGTGCTGGGTGGGAGCCCAGATATTTTCCTCTGTATTATCTGGGTGGTCTGAAGATGGGCCTTAGATTATCCCCGTGGATTCTCCTCACAGCTGAGAAACAGACACCGGGGTTTTGGTGTCCACAGAACAGCCTGCCGGTCACCATGCTCTCATTGCTGAGCTTCTGTTCAGATAACCTGTTTGGTTGGTGTTGCCATCTTGGCCCTCCCCCCTCTTACATCTTTCTGTCCTCTCTTCTATGATGTTTCCTGAGTCATAGATGCAGGAATTGTGATGTGTGGGTTGGGGTTGGCAGCTACAAAATCTGTCAATATCTACATTTATTTCCAGTTGTGGTTTTCTTCATTTGCTATAAAAGGAAATTTCATTTACAAGAGACAAAGACTTTACTTATCTGAGGTTACAAGAAAAAAAGATTAGAATGTAGTTAGAAATTACATTGTTTTGGTAAAGTAGAAGTTTGCTTGCATAATCCATGAATTTAATAGCTCTGGGTACCTGGCTAGGGCTCCAGTACCAGGAATGATTATCCTCTTCTGGAGGTGCTCTTAATCCTAGAGGAGATTTTCTAGTTATCACAAAGTTATGTTTGCCTCTACTGCACATTTATATTTATTGTACAATGGTTGATGGTAGTTGTTCTCATTCATACACATCATATCTGGGTAGCAGTATTGGTTTCTTTGCCTCCTTTAGGAACCTGCCTGTCATTGTCTGCTACCATGGAAGACAGAGGAGACAACGTGCAGTGCCTCTGGATGCTATGCTAAACTGCTTGGTTTTTCAGCAATATTTGCTTTTGAGATCTTGTGGGGAGGAGGATTTAGGGCAATAACAGTAAGAAATAACAGCACTGTGGAGGAAGGCAGAGGAGCAATAGGAGGGAAATAAATGAAAATGGGAAGTAAGTGGGACTCTAGTGAGAGGGAGGGAATAATATAGAAAGAGGGAAGAAAGTAAAATAAAAGTAAGGATGTCTGAAAATTATAAGAATCATACTATTAAGTACATGTAAAAATACTGACCATACATATTAAGTCTGTAAATAAACACATATATACACATTTTAATGAAAATTTCATATCTGGGATGAGGATGATTCCACAGGAGCCAGAGATAATATATCAATAACCCCAATATCAAGTTGAGAAACTTTTTTTTTTCTTTTGAATTGTTGGATACAGTTGTTCAAGAGACTCCAAATATTATAGGATACTGTTACTGCCCTTGATGGCTCCTTGGAGGTGGTAAGTTAGTCCCTATTTTCCAAGCCTTTTTAATTATTTAAATAAGTTTAAAGTGAAACCACCTAATAGACTCAAATTACCATTACCATAACAAAGTTGTTTAAATATGCAAACAAAGAACTAACTTATATTTTGTTAGTGATATAAAGAAGGTCCATTGGTTGGTAGTTTTGCTATATAACCATAAAAATATTCATGTTTTGTTTAAAAAAATTACAAATATCAATCTAAAAATGTGTTCCATATAATCATGTTAGTCATATTGATTAATGCCTTAATCAATATGTAGTCAAGGAATGAAGTCAGTAGTTACAGAGGAAAACGATGGTATATAATGGTAAATGTTGTGATGTCACATTCCTATTCTTTTGCCAATCCTGTTGGCACCCTCCCTCCACTGCTACAATGAGATTATTCCCTGTACTTCCATGGAGGCTACCTGACCCAATTCATGCAATGTCATCTCCACTATAGCATTGCCAATGAGCTTCTCTTCAACTTTCACCTTTATTTGCCTGGTACTTAAGTGTCAGGGCTGATTCTCAATGATTTGAAACTTGGTTTCCACTTTTTCTTTCAGAGGATCCTTCAAAGTCTAATTAATCTCATTGTTAAGGCATATTTCCTGATAGATTCAATATGAATTTCTGAACTCTATCTTACAGGACCTGTTTAAATCCTCTGGGGCAGTGTCATCAGGATTCCTCCTCCTGTATACACTCCATTCAAACATTTATGTGGTTAGTATTTCCTTCTTTAGCTCTGCTTCAAGTATATAGACATTACCTAGTTCTTTTAATCTTTCTCCATAAATCAATCCCTCTATTCCTTTAATCACCCTCCATGATGTTCTTTGAATCTCTTCCAATTTCTTGACAGCTCTCTCATGTTGAGACGCCCAGAACTGTTTATACAATTCTAGGTGCTGCCTCATCAGCCTCACACTGAGCAGTTTTCTCTCCTTGATGCACTTGACAGCCCACCTCCCTGTCTGTGCTTCAAGGGATACTGTTTTGGAGGCCTCACTCCCCATTTAAACTTGGAATACATTCTCTCACCAGTCATTTCAGGTACATGCTAGTATCTGTTACCATCCTGAGAAGCCATTGTAGGGTGACAACTTTTTAGAAACAGTAAGAAAGGAGTGTGAACACTGACACAGCAATGTGAGTGAGTACTAGTTTTAAAGGCTGTAAACATTTATTTTATTTTATTTTTTTCTTATCAGTTACATTTTATTAACTCTGTATCCCAGCTGTATCCCGATCCCTCATTCCCTCCCAATCCCACCCTCCCTCCCTCATCTCCACCCTGCCCCTTTCCAAGTCCACTGATAGGGGGGGACCTCCTTCCCATTCATCTGATCCTGTTTTATCAGGTATCTTCAGGACTGGCTGCAAAGTCCTCCTCTGTGGCCTAACAGGACTGCTCCTCCCTTGGGGGGTGGAGAGGTCAAAGAGCCAGCCATTGAGTTCCTGCTATAAACTTTTTAAAGTCTTAGTTATAACAGAGATGTGAACTGTCCCCCATCTGTTGTAAGACTAACTAGAACTGACTCTCAGCTCTAAAGTGTTTTTGTTGTTTGACCTTGACTAAGTTTCTGGAGACACACTGTAAAATAAGAAAGAACAACCTCAAGATTGCTCTGAGAAGTAAATCACATGATTGATTTAAGCACTCAGAATGTTAGTTTGGCATATTAGACACATCCAATGAAATCAATGCTAACTACTTCACTTAGGTTATTAAAGGGAGGTGAATTCACATAAAATACACATATTTAAAATGCACATTAATGAGTACTAAGAATGTGTCTACTCATGTAACCAATGCACAAATCACACTGTGAATATATTTTTATGCATATTTTATGTTCTTCTTTGACTCCTCAATCTCCTGAAGGGTAACATGTAACTCATTTCTTTTAGTGTGTCTTTATTTTGCAAAATAATTTGAATAGAACCCCATACTAGAGTTGTGTGTGTGTGTGAGTGTGTGTGTGTATGTGTGTGTGTGCCTATTTAAAGACTCTGTGGTAATATCAGAAGAATTTATTCTTTTGAACAACATCCCATTATGAGTATTTTACAGAAACTTCTCTCTTTCGTTCCTGGAGGCTGAGCTGTTTTCAGTCCCCACTATTGCAATACTAATATGCATATCCTGATGGCTGGACACACATTGGAACAGTTTAATTCCAAGACCAACTGGACAACACAACTTTATTTGACGGGGAAGAAAAACATATATACAAGCAGCAAAAACTAAACAAACAAAAATCGAGTAACTTAAGCACTGAATGGGATTGGATGGGTGTGTTGCAGGAACAGTAGAGGGAGGAAATGAGGAGGTGAATGCATTCAAATTGTACGGAATTCTCAAAACATTATCAAAAATAAGTTAATATCATCATTCAAGTGTTTTCGTAGCTACATATTTTTATTTTATTGATCTGTGACTTATTGGTTATAGTAATTAGGTAAGCCCTTTACAATTTCAGAAGAGTTCAGCCTTCTTGCAAAAATAGCTCTTGTACTTTTAATCCTCACCAGTGGTGCCTGTTTATTTCAGTTGTTCAGCATTCTCATTTAGAATTGGTATTTTAAGACATTTTAGCTATTTTTAATCATCTTTTTCCTAGATATAAATACAATTGTAGTTTTATTTTTTTAATTTTTAATTTTATTTTTTCACATTTTTTTCATTATATATCCTAATTAAGCTCCATCCCTCAGCTCTCCCAGTCCAGCCCTTTTTTCCCTCTTCCCCCGATCCCTTTCCCTAGTCCACTGAAAGAGGGAGATCTCCTCCTCTGCCATCTGCCCATAGCTTATCAAGTCTCATCAGGACTGCCTGATTCTCTTCAAATGCTCACCATCCTTAATGGTAATTTTTGATGGCAAATTAAGGACCTTCATTATGATTTTTTTCATGCATCATCATGTGATGTTTGTTCAAATCATATGTCCATTAAAATTAGATTTGGCTTTACAATACGATGCAAGTATACTCTTTTTTTTTTTTTTTCTTTTTTTTTTATTTTTTTATTTTTATTTTTATCAGTTACATTTTATTAATTCTGTATCCCTGCCGTGCCCCGAACCCTCGTTCCCTCCCA
>REGO01000547.1:567624-579012 GCA_010120015.1 Rhombomys opimus
AGACATACAGTTGGTCCAGCAGCATTTCTTGAAGATGCTGTTTTTTTTTCCATTGAATGGATTTGGCTTCTTTGTCAAATATCGAGTATTCATAGGTGTGTGGGTTTATTTCTGGGTCTTCTATGTGGTTCCATTGATCCTCCTTTCTGTTTCTATGCCAATACCATGCAGTTTTTATTACTGTTGCCCTGTAGTACAGCTTGAGATCAGGGATGGAAATACTGGATGTTGTTGTTCTGTCGTTATTGTTGTTTGGCTTTTGTTTTTGATGGCAGGGTGTCTCTGTTTAGACTTGGCTGTCTCAAATTCACAGAGAGCTTTGGCCTACCTGGGGACTGGGATTACAGGAATGTGCCACAGTGCCCATCCTGTAATATCTTTCTCATGAGAATGTTGGTGGTATAATAATTAGAAGTAATATAGCTCAGGAAAGGCTATGTGATACATACATGTATATATCATATAAGTATATATATGTACTTACCTATCCACATAGGCTTATATATTTACATACATTTATGCACAGGTGGGATTTAAAGTGTGTATGCTGTGTGTATGCTGAAAAGAGGTGACATCATGCACACAAAGATTCGCCATGGCAGAAAGAGGGGAGTGTTGTTTCTACGTGAAAAGCAGGTAAGAAGATGAAGTCTATGATCTAGAAGAAGTTTGTATTTCTCTGTCTAATGTTTTGTATTGACAATAAAATGAGCTCCCAAAATCTGTGTGTGGACTTTTCTTATCTATCTATCTTTTCTTAGCTGCGCTGGACACAAGGTCAGCAGCTGAATGTAAAGATGGCAATGGATGTTTTCGGGGTTTGCGCAGAATCTAAAAGGCATCGACCTAGACATATAGGTTTATAGGAAGCTGCTAAGGATCAGCAAATGCAGAGAGGTCACACAGCGTCTTCAGGGATTCATCCAAAACCTATTACATGTTTATTTCCTATAACATTGAGCTGCTGCTCGTCCAAATAGAACTAGACTGAGGATTATATGTCACCATGTATTGTGCTTTGCCATATGAATGCAATGAAGGGATAAAAGCATGAGAAGTTAATGTAATGGTAAGTAAGCCACAGACTGTAATTTGCTAGAGACTGAGAATAAAAAAGGAGATGGAAACGTGGTTAGGTCATTGGGTCATAAGTTTGTTTGGTTTTTTATAGTGTTTATTTTTTATGTTAATTATGGGTTATCCCAGCTGTATCTCCCTCCCTCATTCCCTCATTCCCTCCCAATTCCACCCTCCCTGCCCCTCTCTGAGTCCACTGATAGGGGAGGTTCTCCTCCCCTTCCATCTGAACCTAGTTTATCAGGTCTCCTCAGGACTGGCTCCAAGCTAACTCCAGTTCTCTAGGGTCATAAGTTTTATTTTGCATTAGTTTGGTAAAAAAAAAAAAAAAAAAAAAAGATGGTGTGAGTCTCACTACAAGAGACAATGTTAGGAAAGGAAGTAACAGGTTAGGAAAAGAAGTAACGAAGGTCCCAAATGGACAATGAGAAATAAAAGTCTGCTTTTTCAACTCCTGAGATAACTGCATTATCTTGTGGGAGTAAATGCATTTACAATTTGGGAAGACTGCATGAATTCTAATGTTCTTTCAAAACACATGCATCTCTAAAGAACAAACACAAGGACAGAGCTGTTTAACCAAATTGTCCACCATCCTCAAAGTATTTTCTTGGTAAATGTTACTGCATTATATAAATGATTTGGGGAATTTATATATGCTTTATTAAGTTATTAATTACTATCTGTAGTTTATCTCCAAGGAATAAACTTCTTTAAATACTAAGATGGCCCTCAATGGAAGAATGGATACAGAAATTGTGGTACATTTACACAATGGAATCCTGCTCAGCTATTAAAAACAAGGAAATCATGAAATTTGCAGGCAAATGGTGGGATATAGAAAAATCATTCTGAGTGAAGTATCCCAGAAGGAGAAAGACAAACATGGTATATACTCGCTTATATAGAACTACAAGATATAAACATAATGAAATCTATACACCTAAAGAAGATAAACAAGAAAGCGGACACAGGGTAAGATGATCAATCCTCACTTAGAAAGACAAATGGGATGTGCATTGGATGTGTGACAGGAGTCTACTGCGGAATGCATCTGAAAGACTCTACCTAGCAGTATTTCAAAGCAGATACTAAGACTCATAACCAAACCTTCGGCAGAGTTCAGGGAATCATATGAAAGAAGGGGAGTTAGTCTGATGGGGAAAGGACAGGAGCTCCATAGGGACCAAATATATCTGGGCACAGGGGTCTTTTCTTAGACTGACACTCCATCAAGGACCATGTATGGTAGAATGTAGCCCGTGGTAGCTCAGTAATCAATTGGTTTCCCTAGTACAGAGAACAGGGACTATTTCTGACAGGAACTCAATGGCAGGCTCTTTGACCTCCCCACCCCTCAGGGGAGGAGCAGTCTGGCTAGGTCACAGAGGAGGACATTGCAACCAGTCCTGAAGATACCTGATAAAACAGGGTCAAATGAAAGGGAAGGAGGTCCTCTGCAATCAGTGGACTTGGAAAGGGGCAGGGAGGAGTTGAGGGAGGGAGGGTGGGAGTGGGAGGGAATAAGGGAGCAGGATATAGGTGGAATACAGAGTTAATAAAATGTAACTAATAATAAAAAAATTAAATTAAATTAAAAAAAGAAATTTGTTAAGACTGTTTATAGATGAGGTGATACTTAGGAATATAACTAATTGTCAGTATTTTTGTAAACCATGGTGCAAACACAAGTTGTAGGACTAAAATATTGTCTCTGGCTTAGTTTATGGTAATATATCTATCTTTGTCAAGACTCATCAGGTCTTGCCTAGACCATCTCTGTGAGTTCAACAGGAGTGTCGTAATTTCACACTATATCCTATAGCTATAGATATCTTTTTACAAGCATAGGTGATTAGAATTTCTGATGAATACAGAATTTTGAATCACCCTTTAAGACAGCTGTAGTAGATGATTTTTAGAGGTTTCTCCTTGATCTTTCATACCAGAAGGAGAATTATTCAATAGCTGAACTGATAACTATAAACATGTGACATAGTTAAAAATTTAGTTCAAAAATAGTTAAAAAAAATTAAATATTAGACACTTAGTTCTCAGTAAAACTATGTTGAGAAGTTAAGATTGTTAAGAGGCTATTAATTCACAAGGGCTCTGCCTACCTGAAGGGGCTATTGACATTATTGTAGGAGTTAGGTGTCAGAATACTGATAAAAATGATGAATTTGGTCTTTTCTTTTTGTTCTCCATTGAGTGTGCCCTCTTAATCCTATCTTCTGTCATTGGTTAATATAGCAATAAATTCTTCACTTACTAATGTACTTCTATTTCTTAAAAAGAAATGCTGAGACTTGGTTTTGTCAACAGGTAGCATATTTGAGAGACAGTATAATGAAGTATTTTAATGAAGGGGGCAGAAGAAGGGGCCAGAAAGTGAGATAATACAAGAGGAATAAGGAATCTTTTAATTCATTAGTTGTTTTGTAGAATGTTCCTCAAAGTTTTCCCACTGAAAGTCATGAAAGGTGGGGCACTCAGAGACAGCCCCTGTTCCCCTTACTATGGAGACCATTTGGAGAATGAACTCCACGGGCTACTTCTGTGCAGGGATTCTCGTTTATCTCCATGAATGGTCCTTGGCTGGAGTATAAGTCTCAGGAAAGACAACTGTGCCAGGTTGACTTTGATTGTTTGTTTTTTGGTTTTGTAGCTCCCGTTGTGGAGCTCCAGTCTCCTCCAGTTCTTTCATCTTCCCCTTTTTTCATAAGATTTCCCGCACTCTGCCCAAAGTTTGGCTATGAATCTCAGCATCTACTTTGATACCTTGCTGAGTAGAGTCTTCCAAGGGCCCTCTGTAGTAGGCTCCTTTCCTCTTCCCTGTTTTCTCCCTCTTCCGATGTCTCTCCCTTTTGCCTTTCTGAATGAAGATTGAGCATCTTACTCAGGGTCCTCCTTCTTGCTTAGCTTCTTTAGGTATACAGATTTTAGTATGATTATCTTATATTTTATGTCTAATATTCACTTATAAGTGAGTATATACCATGTGTATCTTTCTGCTTATGGGATACATCACTCAGGCTGATTTTCTCTAGTTCCCACCATTTGCCTGCAAATTTCATGATTTCCTTGTTTTTAATTGCTGAGTAGTATTCCATTGTGTGAATGTACCAGAGTTTCTGTATCCATTCCTCTGTTGAGAGACATTTGGGTTGTATTCAGTTTCTGGCTATTGCCAATAAAGCTGCTACAAACATGGTTGAACACATGACCTTGTTGTATACTTGAGTATATTTTGGATATATGCCTAGGAATTGTATAGCTGGTTCTTGAGGTAGCACTATTCCTAATTATCTGAAAAAGCACCATATTGATTTCCAAAATGGTTGCACAAGTTGACCTTCCCACTGGCAATGAAGGATCTTTCCCCTTTCTCCACATCCTCTCCAGCATTCGTTATCCGGTGACTTTTTGATCTTGGCCATTCTGATGGGTGTATGATGAAATCTCAGGGTCATTTTGATTTGCATTTTCTATGTGAACAAAGTGGCTGGCTCTTTGATCACCTCCCCCTGAGGGGCTGGGGGGCTGGGAGCAGCCTTACCAGGCCACAGAGGAAGACAATGCAGCCAGTCCTGATAAGGGGTCAGATTGAAGGGGAGGAGGAACCTTCCTTATCAGTGGACTGGGGAAGGGGCATGAGAGGAGAAGAGGAAGGGAAGGCAGGATTGGGAGAGGACAAGGGAGGTGGCTACAGCTGGGATAAAAGGTGAATATATTGTAATAAATTTAAAAAAAAATTAAAGAAAATGGGGCACTCATCCATCGATAGCATTCTTCCTTTGTTAGTGGTTTTCCCAAAGGTACTAGCTCTAGGATGGTGAAGTAATATAAAGGTGCCAGGGCTTAAGGAATCAGCTCTAACCTGGGAATATTCATCAACTATTCAGATGGAATTGGTCGGGATGAACAGAAGGAGCGGCAAGGGCACACGTGTACATCTAGGATTAAATGAGATAATATATGCCGAATCTCAAAGGACACCCTGAAACCCTGCAAATGCTATCACCCTTTTCATAATTTCCATCTCAGTAGCTTCCCCCTTAACTCTGCTTTTAAACAACATCTTAGTTATTGATCGATTTCACGGTAGTTTTTATTTTGCCTTGGTCACTCTATCAATGCAAATCTATGGCCCATATTCCTGGTTTCCTCCTTAGTAAACATAACTTAAGGGACTGAGGGTGTCGACAGTCAGAATAATGCAATGACAACTGGTTTCTAGAACAACAATAATTAAGCTTGTGATTTATATGTGTGTCTAATATTGTTGAAAAAAACAGTACTGAAACACTATACTATCAAATTCCTTGCTTTGCTTTTTTAATTATTAATTTTTATTTTTTTATATTAATTATGTTTTTTTTTCGCTTTGTATCCCAGCTGGAGGACTTCCCTCATCTCCTCCTATGCCTTCTCCTAGTCCACAGATAAGGGAGGTCCTTCTCCCTTTCCATCTGACCCTAGCTTATCCAGTCTCATCAGAACTGGCTGCATTGGTCTCCTCTGGGGCCTCATAAGGCTGCTCTCGCATCATGGGGATGCTATCAAAGAGCCAACCACTGAGTTCATGTCAGAGACAGTCCCTGTTCCCCCTGTTAGGGGACAGGGACTTGAATTTGTAAGCATCATTTTTAACCATGTGAGTAGGAACAGGGCCTTCAAGCTTTAACTTTCTCACCTGTTCTATTCGGATTCCATTCACTTACAGGCTATATGGCTACCATTTATAAAAGTATGCTGATAAAGTAACTAATATTTCTACCTAAACTTCCATCATTATTGACCTATTTTGAAAGTTTTACAAGGTAACATCCAGTTGTAGATTTTCTACTGTATATCAGTGTCTTCGCAACCTGCCTTATAGAGAAAAAGTCTTAGAGTCAGATAACCATGGATTTCTGTCAACACCTTGATACATACTTGAATGTAGCCATTCTAAAACTTTAATTTTTCACCTTTAAACAAATGATATTGCTTCCTTCCTTGGAAGGTTGAATGAAATGTAGTGTAGAGTTTCCTGGGTGTTAGTATATTGTATGCACTTAGTAGATATTTCATATCATTCTATGTCTGTTATCTCTTGAGGTTTCCAGGCATTCTAGAATCTTTTGCCTGACCAGGCATGGCTTTGCTCCTCCTTTGTTTCTGATGGCTTAAGAAATACTATGGTCCCATGCTTAGTTTGATTATTTAATATGAATGCTGCTGTTGGCCTTCGATGGCATTTGAAAACAGTAAGTGACAATTTCCAAAAGATTAAAACAAGTTGAGTAAAAAGAGGTGAGAGGATTACTATAAATCTTTAAGTTCAGAAAATAATATACTTCCCTTTCCAACATCAAAATTCTGTAGAGCTAATTGCCTTTCTATTTACAGTGCTGTAGTGGATTTTTTTGTTTTGTTTGTTTGTTTTTGGTAGTAGATAAGTGCATAAAAAAGATATCCATCAGTCACAGTGTAAAATAGAATGATGATAGCTTCAGAATGGTTATTAAAACTGTATAAAATTTCACTGAGTTCACTGAGCACAAGATGCACAATACCAGCACTCAGGGAGGCAGACGCAGGCTCTGTGAGTTTGAGTCCAGCCTGGTCTACAAAGTGAGTCCAGGGGAGCCAAGGCTACACAAAGTAACCTGGTGTCAAAAAAAAAAAAAAAAAAAAAAAGGTCACTGAGATGTATAGAGTCAGTATCTGGTTAGTTTCGGTGTCTGATATTTATTTTGTCTGTAAGATTTTATATATGATAAATTTTATTTAAAATTGAGTAAGATTAAATTTTGTTTGAGACATTTATCTGTGCGTCTAAATGCATCCAGTAAGATTTTATTTTTCCAAGAAATTCATGTAGAATAAATTTATTATACTAAAAGTAGCACAACAAACACGTACTGTATTTAGCTAATATATTTAGCTAATAGAGTTTCTGTGTAACATTTTGCAGAAGTTTTCCCAATGATCCTAACACTGAAGAGTGACTAAAAGGCATATTACCAAAAGGCTTCAAGAAATCATGAGATTTTGTTTATGTCACAAATTTCTACTGGAAAAAGTGATCTCTTTGTAAAGTCACTATAGCTGTCCCAGATGTCTTTTCTCAATAAGTCTGGAGCTCATTTGTGTATTTTTTAACACATTTTATATTTCTTTGCCTTTATTCAGTTAATGCCTTGCAACTACGACTGCACTTCAGTGTAAAAACAGAGTTGACAAGTGTAAGAGCTCTTCCCTCATTTTTGCAGATATTGACATCTTCAGTGACGTATTAAAATCCTGAGGCTAGAAAAGCCGTGATCTTAGACATAGTTGCGCCTATCTATAATCTCAGTACTTCAGAGATGAAGGCAGGAGGGTAATGAATTCAGCGTTATCCATAGCTTTATAACATGCTTAAGGGTTGTCTAGACCATATGAGAGCATGAGTTAAAAAAAAAATTAAAAAGAGAAAGAAAAAACAAAACAAAACTTGGGATCTACTTTATAAGGCACTCACCTATCATACAAGCACTCCAGAGGGATATGCAAACCCATCACAAAGCTCTTGGTTATTTTATAATAATCTGGATGCAATTTTAAAAGATATACAGGCATTTGCTCTATTCCTGTAATTCATCATAAATTTAAAAAATATATTTTCCAACTAAAATGTGTTAAGAGCTATAAAATATCCTGATGGACAACTTTGTAGCATACTTTCTTCAACGTAGGTAAAAAATAAGAAAGGATACACAGTTCTAATAAATTAAAAAAATAATTCAGCTCTGTAAACCTTTATGTAAGACAAAACACAGCTCTGTATAACTTTGGAACACTTGAGTAGCACAGTTCTGAGAAATATTAGACTAGTTAGGTTAATGCCTGCTTTAACAAGCAAACTCAATCAGTCAGTTTGCTCACTGTCTAGAAACAAGGGTTAAACATGAAGACATGTTCTCATCACGAGAATCTTTCTAAATGCAAAGATTGTCTTTATCTGTTCAGCTTTAATAAACAGCAGTGCCTGTCCTCAATACTTACTGAACTACTCATTTATATCTGTGTTGTTATTTGGATGATTAAGACAAATAATTTCAACAATTCATTTAAAAATAGTACTTATCTGATCAAAACACAACATAGGCGGCTAGGAAGTGTAGGCTCAGCTGGTAAATACTGTCAAGCACAGGGACATGAATCTGGCCTCCCAGCACCTACTTTAAACAGACAGAGATAGACAGACAGATAGATAGATGATAGTTTTGTAAGTATGTAGATGACAGACAGACAGACAGACAGACATTGAATGGGACATTGAGGCAGGTTTTCCAGAACTGGGGAGGAGAAAATACTCAGATCTCTGGAGTTTGCTCTCCAGACTGCCTTGCCAAATTAGTGAATTTCAGGTTCAGTAAAAGGGAAGGATCTGTCTCAAAAATTAAGGTGGAAAGCAGTTCAAGAAGAAACCTAACATTAATCTTTGATCCCTGCATGTATGTACATGAACACGCATGCACACACACACTACAAACTCATGCATGCCCGCACACAGCACACACACAAACCATACTATACTAAGAAAATGACACAGAAATTGTATCATAGTAAGAAACTTAAGTAAGTGTAACATAGTCATTCAATGTGTGTTGGAAGTGCTGCACCCCAAACCTTGATGTAAGACAATGAATCAAAAGTAAAATGAAAGGATAAGATCTGATAGCATTTTAAAATACTTGAATGATTGTAATTAGAATGTTTAATACTATAAATGTATGCTGCATATCTATGTGCATATATAATATTTGTTTTTAACACACCTACAAATACATATATACATGTACACATATGATACCATATTTGTAGATAGATAGATAGATAGATAGATAGATAGATAGATAGATAGATATAGTAATTAAAGGATCATCAGTCTTTGACATTAATACCTAAAGTGCTGTTTAATGGGCAAACACAAAGTAAAAATTATACAGAAGGAAAATATGAAATGCTCTCTTATATAGTTAGCAGCATAAAAGTCGAAAAGCCATAAATGTCTGCATTCATGCTGGAAACACGGGTTTCACCTCACCGATTTGCTCTTTCTCCCACTATATTCATTTAGCTCCTGATAAGCAGGAGAGCAGTGGAGGTAAAGGCATGGATCAGCACCGTCAGCCTATTCTTGGCTGCTGTTCTGCCACTGGATGGAACCTTTATCAAGTGTCAGCAAGGCAACCTGGCATTTATCAGGCTGGGTGCCGCACTGTGCTCTGCTGACAGGGCAGATTCAATATATGTCATCCCCACTGTGCTAAGATGTTTTAATGACTTGCTCTTTGCTGCCATCACCCAGGCATTTTCTGTTTGTTTGTTTGTTTTCTTTTACAGGGTTTCCCCAATCCTCCTAGTTCTTCACAAACTGCATATGTGTATAACTGAAGAAATCAGGAACTGTTTTTCTATAACTAACCATGAAATGTGAAAATCCACTAAATTTCCTTTGATGCTTTATCTAGCTTTTTAGAGCTAACTTGTATAATTTTTGCTACTCTATATTACATTACATCTTGAAAATTAGTCTGATGGAATGATTACTTTATGGAAGTAGTTCGTTTTCAATCTTTTGATATATCATGCAAGTGGTGGGTCTGAAAATTGGGGGAAGGAAGAAGGAGAAACCACAGGGTTGGCGGGTTCCCTCAGTTTGTGTAGGATCCAGAACAGGACAGATTCCTGCAAGGGATTAATAATTACAGAAGGTTGCATTTAGGAGGTAAGGTAAAAGCTATGCAAGCAGCTGAGATTAGGTTCTGTTCGGCTGCATGTGACTCTGGCTGATTGCTATAGCAAAGGTCAGATGCAACATTATGAGATCAGATAATATGAAATGAAAGTGAAAGTAGGTGCTCAACACAGAGTCAGAGAAGCCATTGCCTGCCTCCATGTTGTATGAAATCTGATACCAGATTTAGCTAGACATAATGATACACACTTTTTATTGCAGAACTCAGAAAACTGAGACAATAGAATCATAAATTCAAGGACAGCCTGGCTTACAAAGCAAGATCACATTTGAAACAAAACACAACAGACAACAAACAAAAGTAAACTATAATTTGTCAAATTGGTATTTCCAAAGCAGTAAAGTCTATATCAAACAAGTATGAGAAAACAGTGATCTGAACTGCCCTTCCCCCGATATCTCTACAGGAGCAGGATTGTTTGTTGTCCATGTCTGTCTCAGGTCTTCCTTGGTTTCATTATAGCACTGATAGTTACTCTTAAACACCTACACTATGCCGATATTAGAAAGGAGATTTATGTGCATGGCCTCTTCTCTCTTCCACAGAATTACAGCAGGGTAATGCACACACTCTTATTTTACAAATTAGGAAGTTAAAGATTTGGAATGGGAAATGAATCATCTCAATTTTTATCACTGATTAGAGCCTAAACGGGAATTAAAAATCATATATCAAAGCTTAGGCAACTCCAAGTGTTTGGAGGTTTCTCGGTGGGCACTCAGAGAGCTAGGGCTATCTCTCAACTCACATCCTGAAATTCCTGCTAAAGCTTATGAATCACCTTGAATTTCTCTGGACATGGCTAGGAGCTTTGTTCTCCTGAATAGTCACTTACCTACCTCTGCCAACCTCTTCCCTCCGCTGCTCGTGCACACACAGTAGCTCACACGGGTATCTCAACCATATATTTATTAATATTATTATTATTATAATTGTTCTTATTGAAGGAAATTCTACAACTGAACCAGTACCCCACAATAACCTTTTCTTATGTCATAAATTTCTGCTGTGGGGAGGGGATGAGGGAGGGGCTACAGCTGGGATAGAAAATGAATAGATTGTAATAAATAAAAATATTATATAAAATGGAAACATATTTAATAGATTTTACAATGTATAATATGTTATGTTTCAGCAAGTAGAATAGTTCTCATTATAGTCAAATGGGAATAATATACTCATATGTAATTACAGAAGAATATCAAGAATGCATCTTTCGTTCTTTGAGACAGCAGTTCTCTGTGTAGCCACTGCTGTCCTGGTTGTCCTTGAACTCTGAAATCCTGGTGCTGTTGCCTCCTGACTGCTGAGATTAAAGGCATGTACCACTACCGCCCAGTCAAAGATGCATATTTTTTTATTTTTTATTTAACTTTTATTAAATACACTTTATTCCTTTTGTATCCCCCCATAAGTCCCTCCCTCCTCCCCTCCCGGTCCCACCTTCCCCCCCTTTCTGCATGCATGCCTCTCCCCAAGTCCAATGATAGGGGAGGTCCTCCTCTCCTTTTTCTGA
>REGO01000547.1:586494-601744 GCA_010120015.1 Rhombomys opimus
CCAGATATATTTGGTCCCTGTGGCGCTCCTAACCTTTCCCCATCATACTAACTCCCCTTCTTTCCTATGATTCCCTGTACTCTGATGAAGTTTTGGTTATGAGTCTTTGTATCTGCTTTGAAAACACTGCTAGGTAGAGTCTTTCAGATGCCTTCTGCCATGTTTATAGCAGCTTTATTTGTAATAGCCAGAACCTGGAAACAACCCAGATGTCCATCAACGGAGGAATGGATACAGAAATTATGGTATTTCTACACAATGGAATACTTCTCAGCAATCAAAAATGAGGAAATCATGAAATTTGCAGGCAAATGGTGGGATCTAGAAAACATCATTCTGAGTGAAATATCCCAGAAGGAGAAAGACAAACACAGTATATACTCACTTATATAGACCTATAAGATATGATAAACATAATGAAATCTATATACCTAAAAAAGATAATCAGAGAGCAGACACGGGGTAAAATGTTCAGTCCTAATTTAGAAAGACAGATGGGATGTGCATTGAATGTAAACATTTTTGAAGATAGAGATTTTTCCAGTAATGTCAGGACCCACAGGTTGAGAACCCCTGCTCTAGATCTTTCTGTAAGTTGGACTACAAAAGTCTACCTGCAAAATGCCTCTCTGGAATGAGGCATCTTTAAAACATAACTCTGTGTTCATCACCTTTGGATGAACCAAGTAGTAGATCATTTGGCTAACTCAACCACCTCTGGGAAAGAAACACTGAAGGGCTGGAAACTTGTTAAAGTACATATGGATGATTCATGGAGCATTTGAAGAAAGCAGGTTCTTCTCACTAGTCCACCAGAAGTTTTGCTCCCTCCACTAACTAGCCTCAGATTCACCTCTTTTGGACAAATGCCACTTTTGGGAATGCTGCTGGGCATGCTGGTCACTTCCCCCTAGTTATGGTATAAATTATTAAATTGCTCTGCATGTGGATGTATCTGTTGGGGCTTTTTGATCTCTTCATTGTGTCCAGTTGTCATTATCTATGATGGTTTCCTTTTGCTATGGACATGCTATAGATATATGATAAGATTTAGAACGAAGCAGAAAATTACCCTTGCTAATAAAGCGGCAATAGTAGATTCTTCTATGATGTCCATGTCCTCCCTAGCCTCGAGAGCATGCACGTGCACAGCGCGCACACACACACCAAAGAAAAAGAGACTATTCATTTGGCAGTAGGCGTCTAGGTATCATGGAAGGCATTGGAAGGTTATCTGAAAGGGGCTGGAGAAGGGCAGTAGAAAAGTGACGTAATTCTATTTTAAAAACTTAAAGAAATGTTCAACATCCTTAGTCACCAGGGAAATGCAAGTCAAAATGACCCTGACATTTTAGCTTACACCCATCAGAATGGCTAAGATCAAAAACTCAAGTAACAGGACATGCTGGAGAGGATGTGGAGAAAGGGGAACCCTCCTCCATTGCTGGTGGGAATGTAAACTTGTACAACCACTTTGGAAATCAATCTGGCACTTTCTCAGAAAATTAGGAATAGTCCTACCTGAAGATCCAATTATATCATTCCTTGGCATACATCCAAAATATGCTAAAGCATACAAAAAGGATATTTGCTCAAGCATGTTAACAGCAGCTTTGTTTGTAATAACCAGAATCTGGAAACTACCCTGATGTCTCTCAATGGAAAAATGGATACAGAAATTGTGGTACATTTACACAATGGAATACTGCTCAGCTATTAAAACAAGGAAATCATGAAATTTGCAGGCAAATGGTGGGATCTAGAAAAGATCATCCTGAGTAATTATCCAAGAAGCAGAAAGACACACATGGTATATACTCACTTATAAGTGGATATTAGACTTATAATGTAGGATAATCATACTAAAATCTGCACACCTAAGGAAGCTAATCAAGAAGAAGGACCCTGGGTAAGATGCTCGATCTTCATTCAGAAAGGCAAATGGGACAGACATCATAAGAGGGGGAAAACAGGGAACAGGACAGGAGTCTTCCACAGAGGGCCTCTGAAAGACTCTACCCAGCAGGGCATCAAAACATTTGTTCAGACTCATAGCCAAACTTAGGGCGGAGTGCAGGCAATCTTATGAAAGAAGGGAGAAAAAGAAAGACCTGGAGGGAACAGGAATTCCACAAGGAGAGCAACAGAACCAAACAAAATTGGGTACAGGATCTTTTCTGAGACTGATACTCCAACCAAGGACCATGCCTGGAGATAATCTAGAACTCCTGCATAGATGTTGCCCATGGCAGCTCCGTCTCCAAATTGTACCCTAGTCAAGAGAACAGGAGCAATCTCTGACATGAACTCAGTGGCTGGCTCTTTGACCACCTCCTCCTTAGGGGGGAGCAGCCTTACCAGGCCACAGAGGAAGATAGTGAAGCCAGTTCTGATGAAACATGATAGGCTAGGGTCAGATGGAAGGGGAGGAGGACCTCACCTAACCATGGACATGGAGAGGGGCATGGAAGGAGATGAGTGAGGGAGGGCAGGATTGGGAGGAGGTGGGGGAGGGTGGCTACAACTGGGATACAAAGTGAATAAATTGTAATAAATATATAAAATTTAATTTTTAAAATTTCTCCACTTTGCCTAGCTCAGAAGATTATCTCTCTTTCTCCTCATTATACCTTCATTGTTTTTATCTAAATCTTGTTAATCCATATACATGTGAACATGTGTGTGTGCATGCATATGTGAATGTTCCACAGTGACAGACAATAAAATCTCATCAAATACAGACAAATGATATGAAGGAATTAGTCAGTTCCTTGTGATGCTAAATTCTAGGAATAGCGAAGCTACCCTTTGATGCTCTGTTAGACATTAGACATGAGCCAAGAACACAGAAAAGTATGCTTCAACAGTTAGATAATTATGTAAACACAAACTGCGATTTGTTATTGTGGTTTTCTCCTTTAGGACTGAATTTGACATGATTGCTGCTCTTGCTTCAATGTAAGGTAATAGAGACTGAAATGTGTTTGCCGGAAGACCCACGGGGAACAGTCACCTGGGATCAACATGTAGAGTCACTGGGTGTCACTGTTGAGTCACACAAAAGCAACTATCTGCTTCCTTGTAAGGACACTTTCTAAAGAATACAGGAGCAGGATGTTGAGGGTGTTTGGTTGTCTTCTGTGGGATCAGTGTCTTCATTAGGGTCAGAGTAGGCCATCCTTCTCCCTGCTTCCTTGTGGAAAGTGTCCAGTCAGAAGAGAGCAGTCAGTGTGGACCTCAGTTTCCTCTGACGTTGCTTAATGAGCTGATCTGTCCTCCGTCTGCCTGGTGGTGCTGTGACAGGGATGTGCTTTCATGCTTCTGTGCAGGAAGTGGTCACACCCCTGCCTGCAGCCAAGCCTAGGACTTGCTGAGCCTAACCGCTCTTTTCCTAGTAGATAAATCAGTCCATTCCTCAGTGAGGGTTCAGAGTTGCAGTAATACCAATGATACTCGGAAATCAGTGCAACATTTCAGTTTTGTGTTGAATAAAATTACTGATTTTAATACACACAGAGAGACAGACAGACACACACACACACACACACACACACACACAAGCAGGTGGTATTGAATTATAGGCAATCAGTACTTTGAGGGGAAAAGAAAACAGATGAACAAAGAAAAGAAAAATTGAAACTAAAGGGTTGTTGATATAGAAATGTGTGTCTGGAACCTGAACTTGTTAGTAACCTCATTTGATCCTCTTGGGGAATAGTGTGGCTTTGCAGACAAGACTGTGCTGTGTACTATTCTCCACACAAAAATTCTCCTGCCTCACCTTATCGAGTGCTCACCATCTTTAGTTACTTCTGAGGACTGAATGGTTTCTGAATTTTCACCAGGGTCCTGAGCAAGCATTTTAAATATCAATGGGAGCTAAGTCTAAGACTGAAGGTGGTAAAGTTCCAGAACCCAAGACTTGAGGATCAGCATACGTAGAATTAGAACACATTCCTGAAGCTCTTGAGTCAATTTATTGACTAGGTTTTTTTCCAAAGATTATGTCGACTACTTTATTTTTGCTTCCTCTGAAATTCAGTGTTCAGTTGTTTGCAGAGATCTTCAAAAGCACAAGCATTACTACTCTTCTCTCTCCTGGAAGCACTTCAAGGACTGACTCCATATTCAAGATAAGAGCAAATTCATTGCTCGGCTACCGAGGTCTCTTCGGTGTCCCTGCTTATTTCAGAACATGGCTGTTCTCTAGCCACATTGTACTTGTACTACCACACTTTGTACCAAGGATTCCTCACCAGTGTTTACAGTGAAATCCTGGAGAGGCCTTAAGAACACATAGGTGTTGTCAGGGAATGTGATAGGAAGATGAAGAGAGGGCATCACCTTGGGAGAAGTGAGGGGAGGTGGAACAGATGGAAAAGAACGCAGGAGATATAAATAATAAATACTAAGGATGTTCGAAAACTCTGAAGGGGAAACATATTTTATGTTTACTCAAAAACACGTATATAATGCATATTTGTATATATTTTTAAATAGAACTATTTGAACAGCGATACAGTACTCGCTGTTGAAGCCATAGACTGACTAACACAGAACACAAAGAAACCCAAGGCCAAGCATGGAAAACCTCCCTTTTAGTGTTGAGGGTGGGATAGAGACTACTCAAATGATATAGGCTAACATCACTTTCCTCGGTCACCTCTCAGAACTTGAAGGTAAGACCTTCTTTATGAAATACCACATATTTTCTACAAAAGAGAAGGAACTGAGGACCAAGTGATCTGGAAGCCTCTTCCATGATGGGTAGATCTCATAGTATGGCAGGGTGGTATGTAAGCTGCAAAGAGAGAAAAGCAGTACAAAGGCTAACCCAGCTGGAAAGCCTATGAACAGTGATGGTGTTTGGTCTCATGTTCTACTAAACCTGCACCCATAAAATTTCAGCAATAAGATTCTTTAATGCCTATGTATGCCTAATCTGTATAATTGCAATACAAACATTCATACCAACTTGGTTGTGGGAAATTTCTTAAGGTTGATAATGTAAGTGAAGTGCTATTGTCAATACTTGTTGAGAGAGAAAACAGTTTTCTTTAGGGATGAGATCCCTGATAGGTTATGGAATCCCAAGTTACATCTAAACCCATCTATGCATAAGCCATACTAAACAGATTATGCAAGGGCCACATAACAATATATGTAACACATATGTAACAATCATATTTGCATCATAAATTTGAGAGAAAGTGGAGAACATAGATGAATTTAGAGGCAAAGATGAAAAAACTAAAAGAATACAAATGGAGTTCTCAATGAATGAAATTCTCAAAAATTTTCATAGCCAAGGGTAGCTCAGTACCCAAGTGGGTTCTCTAGTAAGGGGAACAAGGAATATTTCTGAAATGAACTCAGTGGCTGCCTCTTTCACCCCCCCTGCCTCCCCCAAGGGAGGAGCAGCCTTGCTAGGCCACAGAGGAGGACATTGCAGCTAGTCCTGAAGATACCTGATAAGCTAGGGTCAGATGGAAGGGGAGGAGGACCTCCTCTATCCATAGATTTGGAAAGGAGCAGGGAGGAGATGAGCAAGAGAGGGTGGGGTTGGGAGGGAATAAAGGAGGGGCTACAGCTGGAATACAAAGTAAATAAACTGTGATTAATATAAAAAATAAAAATTATAAAAAATGAAAACAAACAAACAAAAAACCTGAAACACCAATGTCTGGATCCCTTGCCTAGGACTTGCATTCTAAATGACATGGGAAGGCACTTGGGACTGAGGTCGTTTAACAGCTCCATGGCTGACTCTAATAGAACACAAAACTATTTTGTCACATTCATTGTTCAGAAAATCTTACACACTTGTCCACCTGTAGGTACTATTCTATCTTGCTTAAAAATAGAAATCATCTCTTTGTCTGAACTCTAAGTTACTGGTTTAGAAACCTCTATGTTGGTTTTTATTATAGAGTAAATGCTTATGAGAAACCAAATAAAACAATAACCACTATGTGCTCTGCACTTATCACAGGACCTAGAACCTCATCAGCTCAGGAAATATTTTGTACAATAGAATTACTGGTGAAAGAGTTAATGAATCAATCCGTGACAAGGCTAATAAAACACTAATTTTTTTACCTTGCATATATTATACGGCATTACCTTACTCCAGACTCACAGCTGTATGGGAGGAGGGATCTTCACGAAGCATCAGAGCTCGGGATTAGGGCATAAAACAGATGGGAAGCCATATTTTTAATCTGACTCTTGCAGTCACTCCATAGACCGACTCCAAAACACTAAAGAGGAAAAGGTTCAACCTGATTTGCTCATTATGGTTTCTCAAGTTGTCCTGGGCAGTTTGGGCAGTGGTGTTCTATATCAAGTACTTTATACAATCTGTACTACTTGACAAATATTCCTATTTATTGGTTTTGAAGTAATAAGATAAAAGTTCTGTTGTTACAGGAACTTATATTTAAGTTTAATTTTTCTTCTTGTTTTGACAGTTTTATACATATATAACAGTTTTATTCTTATTTTGATCATATTCACTCCCTTTAACTTCTGTTGTCCCCCTTCTTTCCCTCTGAACCCTTCTTTTCAATGAGTGGCTGAAGTATTTTTTTTAATGAAAGTTCTTTTTCTAGCAACTCTTAGGACTTGATAGTTCCTCAGAAAGGGACAAGGCCTCAGGGCACCTCCTCTATCTATGACTGAATGTTCAACACAGTCTTGTGCAGGCATTCAGAGTTTTTGTGCATTCATGATTACAACAGACAGGTTATATCTGAAAGACAGTATTTCAGGAAACTCCTCACTACCATCTATCTCTTTTCTTTTTCCTGATTTAGAGATCCTTCAGTGGTTAAGAGTTCTTGTTGCTTTCCCAGAAGGTCACAGTTCAGTTCCCAGCACTCTGCACACAAGTGACATAGACATAAAACTAATCAATAAATATCCATAATGTTGTTTTTCCATCCCTTCTGTGATATTCTCTGTGCAGAGCTAAGAGTGATATAGATCTCTCATTCAGTGCTGAGCAGTTAACATTCACTTCTTCTAGTGGTTTGAATAGATATTGGTGTTTGTATTAACTCTTCCCATATGGAGGATCTTCCATGCCTTACACTGATAGTAGCAACTGGTTTCATTTAACTGATACAGAAATTAAGGAGCAAAACAATTCGCTTAGGGCTGTCTGGCAAGAATGTCAGAAATGAAGTCTTAGGTCTGAAGGGCTTTCTGGCCCTGGTGCCTACCAGCGTTCACGTTACAGTCACCTGGCTTATAAGGAACGAAGGAGCAAAGAAAAGGGCTTGCATTATTATTGGTTGCATACACTTGTCAGAAACACATATGAAGCTTTGGACTTTGAAGAGAACACTTCACAGACAGATTTATTTGTCTTTGTGTCATAGCATTTCCCCACAGTGGGTCAGTAGAAAAAAAAGGGTGGGGTGAACAATTTTTTCTTTGGGTACAGTGGCCATTTACTCTAAACTTGAGGAGAAAAATCTAAAATGTAATCACATCTTTGTGTTTCATGACCTTTGAATTATTTTATGTAATTAAAAAAATGTTAAAACCTAGGAGCTTAGGTTCATTATTGTTACTTTTATTTCAATGACAGATACTAGAAGCTTATAAGGAATGGCCTAACAAAAGTCACATTGCAAAACTGAACTCAGAACCTACCCAGTTCTTCTAGTGCTCTGTACTTGTAAGTGAAGTAAATTATCAAATATGATTAATTATGATGTTGTTTTTATTGATTTTTGTCCTTTAAAATTACAGATATCTATAGAATATGTTCTGATTATGTTCCTTGACGCCTTCTCACTTATCTCTCTGCTATTCCTATGAAATTCATTGAATGTTCTTCTCGTGGAGTACTCTTCCTGACTGTCGTATACGCAATGCATTCGTATTGCCGACCACTAGGCTCTAACAAGGCCATTAACTGGGTGGGGTTTTAGATGGAAGCAAGCAGGAAACAGAGGTAAGGTAGACATTCCTTCACTGATGTGAACACGTGGCTCACACTGGGAAGTAGAAACGAGCAGCAAACACGTGCTCGCTGCTGTTATCCGGCTGAGAAACAGTGGGAGTGGAGGTGGAAACTTCAGTGAAGACACTTCAGTCAAGACAGTTCAGAACCCTCACGCCTCAGATCACGGAAAGAGTATCAGGCTGACAATCAGGTAACTTTTTTGGCTTGCAGGGAGCTCTGATTAAAACTCAATTTGCTCTCTGACCAAAATGAGATTTACATTCTTTGATGATCTATAAGCATGTTAGAAAGTGGCATACATTTTTCATGACTTCTTGGATCTGTTTTATCTTGTTTTTCTGACTTTTACCATTTATCTCAAGCCCTAATGCTACATTTTGATAACCATTCATAAAATTCAGAGCAAGAAATAATTCTTTATCCTCGCTGATAAGGTTTCCCAATGTATTTGCCACAACTGTTACTCCATCAGGCCCTTATGTGTGATTAGCACTCATTGCATGTACCTCCTCTACTGAGAAGTTCTAAATTGCAAACTTCTGGGCAAGATCTCTGTTTTGATTGTTCCTGTTTCTTCCAGCCTAATCACACAATTTGTTTTGCATAAAGTTCTCATTCAACATTTGCTGAATCAATTTAAATTGTGAGGCTAAACACCACACAGGATCTCTCAGACATGAAGTCTAAAACATGTTAGAGACTATTTGTACTTTAGTTACTGACTTCAGAAATCTTTGGAAATGTAACACTTTTTTTTACCAAGGACATAGAAACTAAAGTATCAAATGTGAAGTTCATTTCATGGACATTAATTCATTTTTTTTAGAAATTACTGATTTCAGCTGATAATCAACTAACTCTGATTTCAGAGATAGTTGTAGCTGTGCTACCTTCTCAGTAGTGCTTTAAAAATTGAAAAAAATTTTAGAAGAGTTGTTTAAAATTATATTTTCCTATGGGTAATAGAAGCTGAGTAATGGTTAATTAATTGTAATGACTTATAAGATAGTATTGCTATCCAAATTCTTACATGGATTAACTAAGAAAAATTTCTGAGTGAATGCTCTACAATGCAAATTGTAAGATCGAGTCACATAAAATCTTAACAACACTCAGTAAACAATGCCAGCACAGTCACAATCTCAGAATACAAACCAATGTGGATACTGGAAATCTTGCAAGGCCCAACTCCAGGATAAAGAGCTACAGACACTTAATTGCTGTGGTGAGATGAAAATTTAGTCTTTCCCAGAGGTAAGTCCTTTGACAAGTTTTCTAATCTCAAGAAATCAGCCTTAAAACATATACATATGAGGAACACTAAGTGGACTGAATAGATTGTACACACACACACACACACACACACACACACACACATATACACAGACGCACATGTGAGAGTGGTGATAGAGATCTAAATATAGTACTAATGTACAAATGACTGAGACATGGGGAGACAGATCAAGTCAACAAAACATGTTCAATGACACTATGAAAATCACAAATGCCATTATAAAACTTCTTAAAATGTCAGACATAGTAGCATGTGCTTAAAAACTCAACATGGAATAAGTGCTTAAAGGCACATTCCAGGGGCTCACTGGAAATCTATAGTGACAGACTTTGTCTTGAAACTCAAGCTGACTTTCTCCTTCTGGGATATTTCACTCAGAATGATCATTTCTAGATCCCACCATTTGCCTGCAAATTTCATGATTTCCTCCTTTTTGATTGCTGAGTAGTATTCCATTGTATAGAAATACCACAATTTCTGTACCCATTCCTCCGTTGATGAACATCTGGGTTGTTTCCAGGTTCTGGCTATTGCAAATAAAGCTGCTATAAACATGGTTGAGCAAGTATCCCTTTTGTGTACTTGAGCAAGCTTTGGGTATATACCTAGCAGTGGTATAGCTGGGTCTTGAGGAAGCACTATTCCTAATTGTCTTAGAAAGCGCCAGATAGCTTTCCAGAGTGGTTGTACTAGTTTACATTCCCTCCAGCAGTGGAGGAGGGTTCCCCTTTCTCCACAACCTCTCCAGCATGTGTTGTCACTTGAGTTTTTCATCTTGGCCATTCTGATGGGTGTAAGGTGATATCTCAGGGTTGTTTTGATTTGCATTTCCCTGATGGCTAATGAGGATGAGCATTTCTTTAAGTGTTTCTCTGCCATTCGATATTCCTCTGTTGAGAATTCCCTGTTTAGCTCTCTTCCCCATTTTTTAATTGGATTACTTGGTTTACTGCTTTTCAGCTTCTTTAGTTCTTTGTATATACTGGATATTAGTCCTCTGTCAGATAAAGTTAGTGAAGATTCTTTCCCAGTCTGTAGGCAGTCATTTTGTTTTGATGACAGTGTCCTTTGCTTTACAGAAGCTTTTCAGTTTCATGAGGTCCCATTTATTGATTGTTGCTCTTAGAGTCTGTGCAGTTGGTGTTCTGTTCAAAAAGCTGTCTCCTGTGCCAATGAGTTCTAGGCTGTTCCCCACTTTTTTCCCAATTGATTTAGAGTATCTGGTTTTATGTTGAGGTCTTTGATCCACTTTGACTTTAGTTTTGTGCAGGGTGATAAATATGGATACTCACTTATATAGACCTATAAGATATGATAAACATAATGAAATCTATACACCTAAAAAAGAAAATCAAGAGAGCGGACATGGGGTAAGATGATCAATCCTCGTTTAGAAAGACAGATGGGATGTGCATTGAACATATGACAGGAGTCTACTGAGCACATCTGAAAGCCTCTAACTAGCAGTGTTTTCAAAGCAAAGACTCATGACCAAACCCTTGGCAGAGTACAGGCAATCATAAGAAAGAAGGGGAGTTAGTCTGATGGGGAAAGGATAGGAGCTCCACAAGGACCAAATATATCTGGGCACAGGGTCTTTTCTGAAACTGACATTCAACCAAGGACCATGTATGGATATAACCTAGAACCTCCGCTCAGATGTAGCCTGTGGTAGCTCAGTAACCAATTGGTTTCCCAAAGTGAGGGGAACAAGGACTATTTCTAACAGGAACTCAATGAAGATACCTGATAAAACAGGATCAGATGAATGGGGGGGAGGTCCCCCCTATCAGTGGACTTGGAAAGGGGCATAGTGGCGATGAGGGAGGGAGGGAGGGGCTGGGAGGGAATGAGGGTTTGGGACACGGCTGGGATACAGAGTTAATAAAATGTGACTGATAAAAATAAAATAAAAAAAAAATAAGCTCAAGCTGAATGGCGCCTTCCTCAGGAACAACCAAGAAGGATGAACTTTGTATTCTTTACATACATGAACACACACAGTTAAAAACAGTAGCCCCAGCTGAAAGAACTAGCTGTTATTGTGTGGTACCTTTAGATATTTCCCAATGGAATGAGAACTTAAATCTTAAATCATTAGCCTCTTACCATGGACAGGAATAATATGTGTGTGATAATCTAGCTGGCATATTGTTTGAAAGGAGACAGAGGCAGAGATACAGTGGGGCTTCCAGGTCACAGCATTTTCTCTTGAATTTCCATTAATCTTTAACTTCTTAGAACAATCTGAATGAAGAAACCTGTATCATTGTCCAGAATTTACAAAATTTGGACCCTGCTTCTATGGTTATGGCCTTTAACAATTCAAGTTAGCTGTCAATTTCTTTTCTTATCTGTAAAGTGGGTGTACAACCAATTAAATATAGAGGCTAGCATCACTCAAATACTAGACAGATATTCCAGTTGCAAAAGCAGTAATCTGTGCCTCTCACAGCTACAGGTATTGATGCCTAGGGTGCTGAAGAAACCTGCATTCATGACTCCTTTCCTTATGATACAGTTGAATCGTATAGTATATTTTGAAATTGCATTGACATAAATAAGAGATCCAGACTATAAATCACATGAGCAAGGCTAGCACATAAAGAGAGAAAAAGGTTTACTAGAAACAAAGCCTTTAGTGTATTTTAACTACAGAACATAACACAAACATCAGTTCTCACTGCTACTGCTTATACATTTAGATTAAATTAAGTAATAAAATAGAAAAGAACATTTGCTTGGTTTTGTGATTATTTTCAAAATGATTTCATGAACTTCTCCACATGGCTGCGTAGGAGATAGGGGAGAAAGAAGATCTCCCACCACCTTATGAGGTTACAGAGACCAAGCAGGCAGGAGAACGTTGGAGCATAAGACACAGCCTCACCATGGCATCTTCTCTCTGCACAAGATCTTTTCCACTCTGTAATCTCTCTGCATACATTCTCTGCATTTCTCATTTTTATTTTCTATGGTCCACAGAGCCCCCGAAACAAATGGAAACACAAGGGAAGAAGGCGGAATGTTGCCTTTTGTAGCTGTTAGGTACATTGCTTGGGTGAGTCCTTTTTCCTAAAAGACATTTACATGTACATTGTGGTCACACAGGAAAAAAAAAGTGGGCAAGGTCCATACTAAATGCATTATCAAGCATTCAGTAAATTTTCTCATTTAAAAAACTGAAAATAAAAACGTTTTTGTAGGTCCCCAAAAGTGCTTTTGTACCTCCAGTGCCTAATGGAAATACTGACCCTGGGTGAGGAGCCTAGAAAACAAAATGTCACAGAATATGAATTTGCATTCAGAAATTTCAAATAGGTGACCTTGAGTAAATGAAAAGGACTCTCTGTTCCTAATTTTTTTTTCTTTGAAAAGTTGAGGATTATAGTGCTACACTTTGCGATATTATGAAGATTGCTGGTAATATAGAACAGACCCTGAAATGCATTATAGGGTCACACTAATTCCTAGGTTCAGAGATATGGTTTGTCCTAATTTCTGCAATGCTTACTTTTATTCAGAGACAGACAAACAGGGATAAAAGAATTGACAATTACTGTCAGAATCAAATGAAATAAAAGGAAAAGTGTTTCCTCATTGAAAATTTGTATGTGTTTGGGTAGGTAATCATTCCTAATCAAACAAAGGAAAGTGGAAAAATACTTATTAAAATAATGATATCCATTGTGAGGTTAAATTGCAAAAAGAAAGATGAATTACTCTCTACCTTCTCCCAAGCCATAAAACTGGAAATTTCCCTCCACATTTATATGAAATCATTTGGACAAAATTATTCAACCAGTCACTAGTTCCCCTAATTATACTAGCCTTTTATACATGGATATAAGGGAAGACAATTTGATAAATGTCTTGCTCTGGTCCAGACACATCTTATCTACTAAGTTTTTCTGGTCTAGTAAACTTAATATAGGAGAAAATATGGTTGGTTTAATACAGAGGCAGTTCTAAAAATTCTAGAAGGAAGTTAGTAATTAATTTTGAGGGCTGAGTACAAGAGACTTCTTTCAAAAATGTTTTTTATAGAAAATTTGTTAGTATTCCCATAAGTAACACAGAGAAGATTATAATGGTTCCTTTTAATGGTCAACTGGCTGAGATGGCATCAATAGAATCAACTGGAAGATGGAATCTAGGAATGACCATCCGGCCCTGCAGAGTAGGGAATTATCTTGATTTTGTCAGTGAGGTAATATAGAACCACAGATTGCAGAGGCACCATTCCTTAATGGTGTTATGGACTGCAGAGAAGGGAGAAAGTGCGGTGGGCACACGCATTCAGTCTCTGCTTCTTGACTGAATATGCAACATGGTCAGCTGTCACATGCTCCCCTACCATTACTTTCCAATCATGATGGGTGACATCCTTGAATTGTGAGCCAAAATAAACTTTCACTTACATTTTCTACTTGTAGGATGTTTATTACAACAATAAGATGAGTAACTAATAAAAATTTGATAAAGATTGAGTCTGAGAAATACAAGCAGATAAATTTTGTCATCTAAAACACTCCTAGGATTTCTAGATAGTAAAACTATCATAAGGCCTTTATTTAAAATATTTCTACTGCTTTTTTTTTAATTTTATTTTTTTCTTATCAGTTACATTTTATTAACCCTGTATCCCAGCTGTATCCTGCTCTCTCATTCCCTCCCAATCCCATCATCCCTCCCTCATCTCCTCCCTGCCCCTTTCCAAGTCCACTGATAGGGAGGGACCTCCTCCTCGTTCATCTGATCCTGTTTTATCAGGTATCTTCAGGATTGGCTGCAAAGCCCTCCTCTGTGGCCTAACAGGAATGTTCCTCCCTTGGGGGGGGGGGTGGTCAAAGAGCCAGCCATTGAGTTCCTGTCAGAAATAGTCCTTGTTTCCCTTACTAAGGAAAACCAGTTGGTTACTGAGCTACCACAGGCTACATCTGAGCAGAGGTTCTAGGTTATATCCATAAAAGTTGAATAAGTCATTCTACCTCTCCTGTGAATTTGTAAATATCTACTAACTTATTTTTTTCTTTTTTCTTTTTCTTTTCTTTTCTTTTCTTTTCTTTTCTTTTCTTTTCTTTTCTTTTCTTTTCTCTTTTTTTTTTAGCAAATGCTTAGGGTCAGTGTCTAAACTAATAGCCTATATTTTGCCTTTTATTTTTTTCTGAGCTAAATTAGGCAGAATATTTGTTTGTCTCTGCAATTTCATCTTCTTTATAGATCTTTTGATGTTATTCTTTAGTCACCAAAGATCACTGTAAATAATTCAGGCAACAATGGAAGCATATGAATAGATATAGACATAGATGTAGTTAGAGTTAGAGATAGAGATAAAAATATAGGTATAGTTATAGGCATAGATATAAATATGGACCCCTTCATTAAAATTTGTGGTGATGTATGAAAGAAAAGTAAAAAAAGGAGTTTGGATGTAAAAAGAAAATCAAGATCAGGCTATAAGGCTGAGGAATGTGACACCAGCAGTAACTTTATAGAGTTTGCTTGCCTGCATGACATAGGAAATTAGTAAAAGGTTTTACTACTTATAAAGGTAAGTTCTAAATGGTATTTGTTTATGGATATACTTCAGACTTAGTGAAGTGGTATATATCATTGAAAGTAGGAAGCGATAATTAATGTTACTGGCATTGTATGCCTTCCAGCTCCACGGGGCCAAACATCTGCCCAACTTCTACCGTTCCATGCTTTCCACAGGATTAACCTACATTTATATCTCTTGAAGAGGAGTTCCAGTGATTTCCTTTAGTAATATTTACCTCCATGAGGGAGGTACTAGAAATGAACAGCCTTTGTGTTGGTTTCACTTCTTCTTTACCCTCTTTCTTTCCCCTTTATTCTTACATACACCCCTTCCTTTCTTTTTTTTTAATTTTTTTATTTAACTTTTATTAAATACACTTTATTCCTTTTGTATTCCCCCATAAGTCCCTCCCTCCTCCCCTCCCGGTCCCACCCTC
>REGO01000547.1:603249-616908 GCA_010120015.1 Rhombomys opimus
TAAACAAACAGGTGTGGACTTATAGGAAATATTATGAGAAGTCTTAACCCCCTCGTTGGAATATCCTGCATCAGTTCTAGAACTAGCAGTGGTGGTTTCCGAAGTCTGAGTAGGTTCAGGAGACCATTGCCCCCAGGGGCGAGACGTGTTCCATGTAAATTGACTAATTCCATGTTTTCCTCCACTTTTGAAAGTCATTTAAGGTTCCTCCTTTCTTTTCAGCCTCTTTTTAACCTGTGTATTATGGATGAATCTTTTAAATCCAAGAATTGTCTTACTAAACATGTTCTACTATAGAAGTGCTGTCAGCATTCACTGCCAAATGTGCAATCTCAGAGATGGATACATAGTTAACTGGAAGGTAGGAGGGGACTGAGAGAAGGAAAAATTAGACCAGGAAAGTCTCATTCTCTTTCATGAAAATTTCAAAGAAGAAGGCAAACTAAAGTCCTATGACACTGAAGGGACAGTAGCTTGACGAAGTACTAAGTTGAGCTTGTGTTGGACTTAATGAGAAGGAGGGGACATCTTCTCTCAAAGCCACAAAGGCATTTTTCATAAAGTGGTCTTAAAACAATTCTACACATATCCTTTCCTCACCTTTACAAAGAAAATACAGCTTTAAAGTCATTTTTTATATTTTTAATTTTTTGAAGTTTATTACAATTTATTCACTTTGTGTCCCAGCTGTAGCCCCTTCCCTCATCCCCTCCCAATCCCACTCTCCCTCTCTCATCTCCTCCCATGCCCCTTACCAAGTCAACTGATAGGGAGGTCCTCTTCCCCTTCCCTCTCTTCCTAGCATATCAGGTTTCATTGGGACTGGTTGCATTATCTTCCTCTGTGGCCTGACAAGGCTGCTCCCCAATCAGGCAGAGGTGATCAAAGAGCCACCTAGTGAGTTCATGTCAGAGACAGTCCCTGTTCCTATTACTAGGGAACCCGCTTGGAGACTGAGCTGTACAGGGGTTCTAGGTTAACTCCATGCATGGTCCTGGGTTGGAGTACCAGTCTCAGAAAAGGCCCTTGGTCCCAGATATTTTAGTTCTGTTGCTCTCCCTGTATAGCTCCTGTCCCCTCTGGTCTTCCTATCTCCTCCTTCTTTCAAAAGATTCCCTGTCCTCTGCCCAAAGTTTGGCTATTTGTCTCAGTCTTTACTTTGGTACCTTACTGGATAGAGTCTTTCAAAGGTCCTCTGTGCTCCTGTCTGTTTCCTGTTTTCTCCCTCTTCTGACATCAGTCCCTTTTGCTTTTCTGAGTGAGGATTGATCATCTTACCCAGGTTCCTCCTTCTTGATTATCTTCTTTAGGTGTACAGATTTTAGTATGGTTATGTACCTCATTTTTAAATTGGATTACTTGATTTGTTGGAGTTTAATTCCTTCAGGTCTTTATATATTCCAGATTTTAGCCCTCTGTCAGATATATCCTTTCCAAGTCTATAGGCTGGTTTGTTTATTTGTTTGTTTTTAATTTTTTCCCCTGAGGACATTGTCCTTTGCTTTACAGAAGCTTCTCAATTTCATGAGGTCCTAATTATTGATTGTTGATCTTTGAGCCTGTGCTGCTGGTGTTCTGTTCAGGAAGTTGTTTCCTGTACCAATGAGTTCTAGATGCTTCCTCACTTTTTCTTAGAATAGATTTACTGTGTCTGGTTTTATGTTGAGATCTTTGACCCACTTGGACTTGAGTTTTGTGCAGGGTGATAAATATGGGTCTATTTGCATTTTTCTACCTGTAGGCATCCAGTTAGACCAGCACAATTCCTTGAAGATGGTATCTTTTTTCCATTGTATGGTTTTGGCTTCTTTGTCAAAAATTTAGTTTCTATAGGTGTGTGGGGTTATTTCTGGTTCTTCAGTTCAATTCCATTGGTCTAGCAACTTGTTTTTATGCCAGTACCATGCTGATTTATGACTGTTGTCCTACAGGACAGCTTGAGATCAAGGATGGAGATACTTCCAGGAGAACTTTTATCATAGAAGATTGTCTTAGCTATTCTGGGTTTTTGTTTGTTTGTTTGTTTTCTCCTTATGAAATTGAGAATTGTTCTTTCAAGTACTGTAAAGATTGTGTTGTTATATTGATGGGAATTGCATTGAATTTGTAGATTGCTTTTGACTGAAAGGTTATTTTCACTATGTCAGTTTTTCAGATCCATGAGCATGAGTGATCTTACTGTCTTCTGAGATCTTCTTCAATTTTTTTTCTTCCAAGATTTTAAGGTTTATTTTTTGTTTGTTTTGTTTTTTTCCATACAGTTCTTTTACTTCCTTGGTTAGAGTTACACCAAGGGACTTTATGTTATTAGTGGCTATTGTGAAGGGTATTGTTTCTCTAATTTGTTTCTCAGCCCATTTGTCTTTCGTATATGGGAGGTCTTCAGATTATTTTGAGTCAATTTTGTATTCAACCACGTTACTTACAGTGTTTATTGGGTGATGGAGTTTGCTGGTAGAATTTTTGGGGTCACTCATGTATAGTATCATATCATCTGAAAATAGTCATACTTTGACTTTTTTTCCTTTCTGATTTTTATTCCACTGATCTCCTTTAGTCATCTTATTCCTCTAGCTAGGACTTCAAGTACTAAGTTGAAAAGATACAGAGAGAGTGAGCAGCCTTGCCTTGTCCCTGATTTCAATGGGATTGATTTAGTTTGATGTTGGCCGTAGGCTTGCTGTGTATTGCCTTTATTATGTTTAGTTATGTACCTTGTATCCTTGATCTCTCCACAGTTTTAAACATCAATAGGTGTTGGATTTTTGTCAACAAATGTTTTTCAGCATCTAAAGAGATTATCATGTGTTTTTTTTTTCCTTTTGTTTGTTTATGTGTTGGATTACATTGATGGATTTCCATATATTGAACCATCCTTTCATGCCTGGGATGAAACTTACTTGGTCATGGTGGATAATATTTTTTTATGTGTTCTTGAGTTCAGTTTGTATTTTATTGAGTATATTTGTGTCAGTGTTCATAAGAGAGATAAGTCCAAAGTTTTCTTTTTTGGGTGGTCCTTAAAACAAGGAAATCATGAAATTTTCAGGCAAATGGACGGGACTAGAAAAGATCATCCTGAGTGAGTTAACCCAGAAAGAGAAAGACACACATTGTATGTACTCACTTATAAGTGGATTTTATGCATATAATATGGGATAAACATAATAAAATCGGTATACCTAAAGAAGCTAAACAAGAAGGAGTTTAGTGATGATGCTCAATCCTCATTCAAAAGGGCAAAAAGGATAAACATGTGAAGTGGAAGAAGACAGGGAACAGGACAGGAGCCTACCACAGAAGGCCTCGAAAAGGCTCTACTGAGATGGATATTGAGGCAGATGGTGAGACTCATAGCCAAACTTTGGGCAGAGAACAGGGAACCTTATGAAAGAATGGGGAGATAGAAAGACCTGAAAGGGAAAGAAGCTCCACAAGGAGACCTTCAGATCCAAAATTTCTGGGTCCATGGGGCCGTTAGAGAGAGATACCACAACCAAAGGTCATGCATGGGTAGGACTTAAATCCTCTGCTCAGATGTAGCCCATAAAACAAGTGAGTACCCTAATGAGGGGAACAAGGGCTGTCCCAGGCATGAACTCTCTGATCACCTCCTACTGTAGGTGGTAGCCTTGGCAGGCCACAGAAGAAGACAGTGCAGCCAGTCCTGGTGAGACCTGATTGATAGGGTCAGATAGAAGGGGAGGAGGCCCTTCCCTATTAGTGGACTAGAAAAGTTACATGAGGGAGAATAGGTAGGAAAGGTGGGACTATGAAGAAACAAGGGCGGAAGCTACAGCCAGGAGAGAAAGTGAATAAACTGTAATAATAAATTAAATAAATAACTAAATAAATAATTAAAAAATTGTTAGCCATAAGTGAAATGATTCAAATAAAACAATAATAGGAATTCTAACCTTTCATACATGCAGAAATATATCATTTCAGTATTGATCCGGGAAGCCTCCTATATGTGTGACAAGGAGCAAGTGTTAAGTAGTGTCCATATAGAATAAATTTTAAATAAGTAAATACTAAATTTCTTCTCCATTTCATGGAATGATAGCTTTTCTCAGATTTTATCTTTAAATAATATATTCTAATATATTATTTATATTATATTATAATATATATTATATTATATTATAATATAATATATTATGGATTCTGTGCATTAAATTAGTGCCAGATTGTTTTGTTAAAATATATTTTGCTTCAATATCCTAATGACTGAATGTATATTTTTGAGTTAGGCAACCTGTTGGAATGGATTTTAAACAGGGTTTTCTCATTTATGGTTACATAATTATGTATAAATGTTCTTAAAATTATTTTTCTTCCCCTTTCCTCCAATAATTTCACATTTGGGGATTGAGGAAGATAGTTTTGCAGTTCTAGAGTCTAAATATGTGTTATGCAAGAAGATACACAATAATGAAAACATTTAGAGACACAAAGGTAACATGGGGGACTGAAGGAGGGACACGGAGAGGAACAGTAAGAATGGAGCAGAGATGACAAGGAAGGAGATGAGAATGGAAATATGAATATAGACTCTAATCCTGTACAGTGCACTTTCTCTGCATATATGAATATGAAGGCAAGTCAATCAATTTTGTTATTATTCTATTTGCTGTTTAACACAGTACTATAGTTTCCTGAAAAATAAATGTTAGCATGCAAAACAATAGTTTGCTTTATAGCACTAACACATATATTTGAATCAACACACACACAAGATTAGATACTTTTTTAATATTAATTGCAGTTTATTCACTTTGTATCCCCGCTGTAGCCCTCATTCCCTCCCAATTCTACCCTCCCTCCCTCATCTACTCCCATGTCCCTCTCCAAGTCCACTGATAGGGGAGGTCCTCCTCCCCTTTCATCTGACCCTAGCCTATCAGGCCTCCTCAGGACTGGATGCACTGTACAGGATTAGAGATGATCCATATATTTACTGCCTTAAGTGTGGCAATAGCTTCTCAGGTATGTGAAGAATATCGCTCACCAGATAGTGTATATTGAATATTTGCAGTGCTTAATGCATCAGTTGTACTACAATAAAGATCTTAAATAGAGAAATAAAGATTATTTCTAAGTGTGCAATTGCAGGATGGGAATTGCTGATAATTGTATTAACAAGCAATTACAATATTTTATTCAGTAGTTTAAATATTGAGAAATCACTGTATAAAAATGAAATCCTTGTGTGATCCCATTAGAGAGTTTTAGAAATGTTATTGTATTGTATTGTTATATGAAATGCTGAAAAAGCCAGCATTTTTAAATGATATTTTGTTTCTACTTTTTTGTATTGTATTTGCTCAGAATTTTCTTTTAGTTTTTCCATACTAAGAATTTGTACAGGTTTTGTTAAATGTATTCTGTTTCTCCTGAGTGCACAATGAAGAAGCAAGTGGTAACATCTTGAACACTGCACTGTGAGAGGACACAGTTCAGGTTAGTGTGTATTGTCTGTCCTTGCATTCCTAGTGGATTTTAGGCCTTTTAAGAGCAAGAGACTAAAATGTCCATTCGATCTCTAAATAACAAAGGCTTATCATAGTATTTGTAACATGTTATAAATAAATAATTCTGATATTGAGTAATAATTAATCCTGAGACTCCACTAATTTGAGCCACCAATTCCCAAGAGAGAACTCATCATCATAAACATCAACATCACAATTACGAGAAGATTAAAAACACCCAGGAGAAAAAAAGAATGTGTAAACATAACACCATTTTAGATTTCCAGCCAAAATTTAGGTTCCTTTTTTGTTTGTTTGTTTGTTTGTTTTTTGTTTGTTTGTTTGTTTTTAAGGAGCAAAAGGACTCTGTTAGTATAAGGCATTGTTTTGCAATACTTATTGTGGGTATGAGTGGAGAAAATAAAGAGAAAGAACAATGAAATCATGTTGGAATTAGTAATTACATTGGGCTGCTAGTAGGAAGTAGAGAATAGGTAGAACATAGAAGAAGAAATGGTAATATGACGACATGTGTGGGAAGATGTTGGGGTTTCAGATAAAGTAAATAAAAGGATAAATACAAGCACTCTGTTAACTGAAACTTTCTCATCTTTCAGAACACTGAGTTGGAGGCCGAGTAAAGTAGGGGAGCCAGTGTTTCTTGGGAGAAGTCAAAGAAGGAGGTGACTATTACAAATAAAGCTGCTATAAACATGGTTGAACAAGTATCCCTTTTGTGTACTTGAGCAAGCTTTGGGTATATACCTAGCAGTGGTATAGCTGGGTCTTGAGGAAACACTATTCCTAACTGTCTTAGAAAGCGCCAGATAGCTATCCAGAGTGGTTGTACCAGTTTACATTCCCACCAGCAGTGGAGGAGGGTTCCCCTTTCTCCACAACCTCTCCAGCATGTGTTGTCACTGAGTTTTTCATCTTGGCCATTCTGATGGGTGTAAGGTGATATCTCAGGGTTGTTTTGATTTGCATTTCCCTGATGGCTAATGAGGATGAGCATTTCTTTAAGTGTTTCTCTGCCATTCGATATTCCTCTGTCGAGAATTCTCTGTTTAGCTCTGCTCCCCATTTTTTAATTGGATTACTTGGTTTGCTGCTTTTCAGCTTCTTTAGTTCTTTGTATATACTGGATATTAGTCCTCTGTCAGATAAAGGTTTAGTGAAGATTCTTTCCCAGTCTGTAGGCAGTCATTTTGTTTTGATGACGGTGTCCTTTGCTTTACAGAAGCTTACAACCCAGATGTCCATCAATGGAAGAATGGGTACAGAAATTATGGTATTTCTACACAATGGAATACTACTCAGCAATCAAAAAGGAGGAAATCATGAAATTTGCAGGCAAATGGTGGGATCTAGAAAAGATCATTGTGAGTGAAATATCCCAGAAGGAGAAAGACAAACACAGTATATACTCACTTATATAGACCTATAAGATATGATAAACATAATGAAATCTATACACCTAAAAAAGATAATCAAGAGAGCGGACATGGGGTAAGATGATCAATCCTCGTTTAGAAAGACAGATGGGATGTGCATTGAACGTATGACAGGAGTCTACTGAGCACATATGAAAGACTCTAACTAGCAGTGTTTTCAAAGCAAAGACTCATGACCAAACCTTTGGCAGAGTACAGGGAATCATAAGAAAGAAGGGGAGTTAGTCTGATGGGGAAAGGATAGGAGCTCCACAAGGACCAAATATATCTGGGCACAGGGTCTTTTCTGAGACTGACATTCAATCAAGGACCATGTATGGATATAACCTAGAACCTCTGCTCAGATGTAGCCTGTGGTAGCTCAGTAACCAATTGGTTTCCCAAAGTGAGGGGAACAAGGACTATTTCTAACAGGAACTCAATGAAGATACCTGATAAAACAGGATCAGATGAATGGGGGGAGGTCCCCCCCTATCAGTGGATTTGGAAAGGGGCACAGTAGTATGAGGGAGGGAGGGAGGGACTGGGAGGGAATGAGGGTTCAGACACGGCTGGGATACAGAGTTAATAAAATGTAACTGATAAAAATAAAATAAAAATTAAAAAAAAAACAAAGAAGGAAGTGAAGAAACAAAAGAGCAAATCTAAAGCAGACCTGAACTGTGAAGGAGTTTGGTGATCTGCTACATTGATATTAATCTTAGATTTAATGTAAACAAGAAATATTCATGGAGGGGTTCAAAGACCAAGTGGAGAAGGGTTCTGGGCAATCTTCTCTGATTACTGACCAATCTCACAGTGGACTCAAGCTTTATAGCACTGGGGACCTCAGGTAGAAAGAAGAAGTTTGAAGCTAACATCTCAGGATCTTACCCTACCTCAAATGACAACCAGCCTTAGGTTCAAATTGTGGACATCTCTCCCTTTCTAATATTTCCCTATTTCTCTTTCATGAGATATAGTAGTTACAGAAAGTGCTGAGGATGCTTTTCTAAGTTGCAGCCTATTTTAAGTAGTTCTTGCTCAAGTAAATAACATCATACTAATGCTTATATTGCGAACTCAAATTAAATGTAATGGGCCACAAATGTACAAATGAACAAACAAGAAATGAAAGAGGAGAGGAACATAGGAAGAGGGGGTATATCGGGGGTGGAGATGTAAGAGTATAAAGGTGGGGAATATGGTAAGTGTTTATTATACATGTATGTAATAAAATTGTGAAACAAAAAGTTGCAAGCTTTTCTTAAATATTAAATTTTTGACACAACTATTAGTATAACTGGTATTAAAATACAATGAGCTATTTACCTCCAGTTCTAGTTTACTGAAGTAACTAATAGTAAAGGCATACTTATATGCCTTTTGGATTCTACTGGCCTATGTAAATTTCTGCACACATTTAAAAGCTTTATCTATTAATAGTTGTCTGTTTATTCTGTGGACCAAGAAAGCTAACATAAGACTACAAGTGTGCAAACAAAAACTCTTCATAGAGCTGCAGCCTTGCCTCAGGATTAAAATCATTGTATTAAGATAATTAAGCCAGAGAGAAAAATATTTGAAAGCCAAAAGTAGAGATGAGACTAGAGGACAAAAAGGGCCAACAGAAGGGGCAGGGAGTAGAAAGTGAAAGGGTAAATGACAGTAGGTATGCCAGGCGTGGTGGTGTATGCCTTTACTCCAAGCAATGGGGAGGCAGAGAGAATTGAATCTCTGAGGTTAAGACCAGCACAGTTTACAAAGTGATTTCCAGGAGAGGCAGGGCTTCACAGAAAATCTCTGCTACAAAAACCTTCAAAAAACAAAACCAACAAAATAAATCCCAACGAAAACAACAAAAAGGCACTGGATACAGAATACAGTCAAAATGCATGATATCCTTGATCATCTTTATCACACTCATCAATATTTTCCCTTAAGTATACACTAAGAATACCTCTTTGAATTTAAATAATTAGAGAATCACAGGAGCTTATCAAAAGAATAACAAAAGATGTCTACATGCAGAAAAATGAAAATAGATCCATATTTATTACTCTGCACAAAACTAAAGTCCAAGTGGATCAAAGAACTCAACATAAAACCAGATACACTAAATCAGTTAGAAGAAAAAGTGGGGAAGAGCCTTGAACTCATTGGCACAAGAGACAGCTTCCTGAACAGAACCCCAACAGCACAGGCTCTAAGAGCAACAATCAATAATTGGGACCTCATGAAACTGAAAAGCTTCTGTAAAGCAAAAGAAATTGTCATCAGAACAAAATGACAGCCATCAGACTGGGAAAGGATCTTCACCAACCCTATATCTGACAGAGGGCTGATATACAGCATATATAAAGAACTAAAGAAGTTAAAAAGCAATAAATCAAGCAATCCAATTTAAAAATGGGGTACGGAGCTAAACAGAGAATTCTCTGTAGAGAAATATAGAATGGCAGAGAAACACCGAAAGAGATGCTCAACATCCTTAGCCATCAGGGAAATGTAAATCAAAATGACCCTGAGATTTTACCTTACACCCATCAGAATGGCAAAGTTTAAAAACTCAAGTGACAGTACATGCTGGAGAGGTTGTGGAGAATTGGGAACCCTCCTTCATTGCTGCTGGGAATGTAAACTTTTACAACCACTTTTGAAATCAATCTCTAGCACTTTCTCAGACAATTAGGAATAGTGCTTCCTCAAAATTCAGCTATACCACTCCTAGGCATGTATCCAAAAGAGGCTCAAGTACACAACAAGGACATTTGTTCAAGCATGTTCCTTTTTTTTAATTTTATTTTTTTATTAATTACACTTTATTCACTTTGTATCCCCCCATAAGACCCTCCCTCCTCCAGTCCCGATCCCACCCTTCCTCCCCCTTCTTCACCCATGCCCCTCCACAAGTCCACTGATAGGGGAGGTCCTCCTCCCCTTCCTTCTGATATTAGCCTATCAGATCTCATCAGGAGTGGCTGCATTGTCATCTTCTTTGGCCTGGTACGGCTTCTCCCCCCTCAGGGGGAGGTGATCAAAGAGCCAATCAGATTATTTCAGAGGCAATCCCTCTTCCCATTACTATGGAACCCACTTGGACACTAAACTGCCATGGGCTACATCTGTGCAGGGGTTCTAGGTTATCTCCATGCCTGGTACTTGGTTGGAGTATGAGTCTCTGGGAAGACTCCTGTGTTCAAATTTTCTGTTTTTGTTGCTCTCCTTGTGGGGTTCCTGTCCTCTCCAGATCTTACTATTTCCCACTTCTTACATAAGATTCCATGAGTGAGCTGTCCCAGAAGCAGAAAGATAGACACAGTATATACTCACTCATATAGATATATAACATAAAATAAACCTACTAAAATCTGTACATCTAAAGAAACTAATCAAGAGAGAGTACCCTGACTAAAATGCTCAGTCTCCATTCTGAAAAGCAAAGAGAATGGACATCAGAAGAAGGAGAAAACAGGAATCAACCTAGGAACCTGCCACAGAGGGCCTCTGAAAGCTTCTGCCCTGCAGACTATCAAAGCAGATGCTGAGACTTATGGCCAACCATGTTCTTAGCAGCTTTATTCGTAATAGCCAGAAACTGGAAACAACCCAGATGCCCCTCAACAGAGGAATGGATACAAAAATTGTGGTACTTTACACAGTGGAATACTACTCAGCAATTAAAAACAAGGAAATCATGAAATTTGCAGGCAAGTGGTGGGATCAAGAAAAGATCATCCTGAGTGAGTTATCCCAGGTGCAGAAAGACACACATGATATATATTTGTTTATATAGTCCTATAAGATAGAATAAGCATACTAAAATCTGTACACCTAAAGAAGGTAAACAAGAAAGAGGACCTGGGGTAAGATGATCAATCCTCACTTAGAAAGACAAATGGGATTGATATTGGATGTCAGAGACAAGTAACAGGACAGGATCCTACCGCAGAGGGCCTCTGAAAGACTCTACCTAGCAGCGTATCAGAGCAGATGCTGATACTCATAATCAAACCTTTGGCAGAGTGCAGGGAATCATAAGATAAAAGGGGGAGTTAATATGGCCAGGAGAGGACAGGAGCTCCACAAAGACAAAATATATCAGTGTATGGGGGTCCTCTATGAGACACTTTCTCCAACCAAGGACCATGTATAGATATAAGCTAGAACCCCTACTCAGATGTCAACCATGGTAGCTCAGTATCCAAGTGAGTTTCCCTAGTAAGGGAAACAGGAACTATTTCTGACATGAACTCAACGACTGGCTCCTTTACCTTCCCTGCCCCAAGGAGGAACAGCCTTGCTAGGCCACAGAGAAGGACACTGCAGCCAGTCCCGAAGATACCTGATAAGCTAGGGTCACATGAAAGGGGAGGAGGACCTCTCCTAGCAGTGGACTTGGAAAGGGACAGGGAGGAGATGTGGGAGGGAGGGTGGAATTGGGAAGGAATGAGGGAAGGGACTATGGCTAGGATACAAAGTAAATAATCTGTGATTAATATAAAAAATAAAAATTAATAAAAAGAAAGCTATGCTAGCTTATAAAGTTAATCATAACTCTGCTCCTGAGTTACTTGTCTCAAGAACTTTTAATAACAGCTTGAGTATTGAAACAGTTTTGCTACGGAACAGAGCTTATTTTAATAGTTTCAAGATTGTTCAGTGTATTTTTAAGTATACTTCGGCAATAAAGATAATACTACATTTTAAAAAAAAGGAATAACAAAAAGGACTCACTGTACCCTTCAACTGGACTCAGTGATTTCATCTTATATAACTATCCTCCCAATTGGACTGGTATGTACTTCCTCGGTTTTGTTTGTTTATGTACATACTTCTATGCAACTTTATCCCATTCAAGGATCATGTCATGATAATCTCAATTAGGATGTAAAGTTATCTGTCTCTTATTTCCTCATGTTCTCTATACTTCTATTTCCCTTTGTACTTATACATACAGCTCTTTTCTTCCCTTACCAGTTTATAATTTTACCAATCATAAATTATCACCAACCTTTAAAATTATGTTTTTTAAAGAATATAACATCAATAAAAATTATAAAATAATTGTGTTATTTTTAATAAAATATAATCATGTTACTTATACCATGGTTTAAGTGACAATTCCTGAAGAAAAAAAAAGCTGTGTTTACAAAAGCTAATGAAATTTTCAGTGACCATAGAGAATTTGAAATTTTAAAAGGTCTAGAACGTAATTAAATTAATTTTGAGTCATCATTAGCTTCCAAATGAGCTATTCTTGAACATGCCTGTGACGGACCTAACACTCTGTTAAACAAATAAAGACCTTTGAAATGTAAGAACAACAAAACCCTCTTTTCAACTTATGTAAGGGCCAAAATTCCTTTTCTGAAAACATTTGAGGACTATAATTCAGATTCTGTTTTCTAGCTGTAAACTTTCTCCCAAATATTACCACCACTGTAATTTTAAAATGCCTTGATTAACAACTTTCTTTGTTTGGTTACCATGAAAAGCAGGCAACTATTCCCTTGCTGAAGCTTGGAACCTGGGATAACCTAATCTCACGTTCCCAGGCTATGTATACTCTCTCATGTTTTTTGTTCAGAATTAATTATCTTACGGTCTCTTTGAGCTGAGAGTTATGTTTTGGTGTCAACTGAATCTGTGCAATTTTCTTTTCCCTCCAAAATTAAAAATAAATTATAACTTGTCAAACACAGCAAACACATGATTTTTAATATGATACTCCTTGCCGCTGAATATCTATAAATCTAATGAGACTATCAGATCCTCAAAAGGGAATGTTTGCCAGCCTAGTTCCCAGAATCAGAAAACCCCAACTAATTACAGCAGAGGAAGAAGTGACCCCCGGAGTCATAAATCAGGTATGTAAGAGTTACTTGTTAAAAGTCAGAGGTTTGGATATTTGGTGTTAATATAGCCCAAAGTAACACCAAATAATTAACTTCAGTAGATAATAGAAAAGTTGGTACCCAACACTCATGACATAAGGCAAGTTTATCTGATTTATCATTCCGCATTACCACTTTGGCAAAAGACAGAGCATTTGTTAAATATTCCTAATGTCATTCTTCACAAAACACATAGGTTTTGACTTTAAGTGTTGAAAATCTTAGTATTATGTCTCATTGATGTTAATCCTGAAGAATTAATAATTAAGACAATAATATTTAATTTTAAAATTTTAAATTGTTCTAGTTAGCTCTCCCTCCACCTCGGCACAGCAGCACAGCGGCACAGCTGACTGGTCTTTCTCAGAGCAGACCCAATCCCACAGTGACAGAGAATTCGCTATATATTCACCAAAACCAGGCAGAAACGCCATACAACCTAGATTCACCAGGTGCTGGGCCTCCCAAGCTCGGAGAGCACAGTGAAGAGAATCCAGGACTTCCCAGAAAACATCGGGACTAGGGACCCAGTCACCAGTTACAGTGGGACTTGGCGGTGGGGCAGCACTGAGCTGTCAGGACACAACAGCCCTCCAGTTTATGACTAACCAGGGCCAAACCAGAGAACAGAGAGAGCCTGGTTATGCCATTCACCACCGACGTGACCACCCTGAAATCTCCAGAGGCAGCAAGACCTCAGAACCTGGCAGTGACAGCAGCACAGAACTGGCGGGGCACATCTAAGAAGCAGGGCCAAACCAGAGAGCAGAGGCCGGATTCCACTATCTCTGCCAAGTGACCTACATGTAAGTGAGTGCACCCTTGAGAATCTGCAGATCCCCAGACCCTGGGTTT
>REGO01000547.1:622371-654139 GCA_010120015.1 Rhombomys opimus
ATACAGAATTAATAAAATGTAACTGATAAAAATAAAAAAAAATTAAAAAAAATTGTTCTACTTATAGAAAAATTTCAAATTTGACATCAATCAATATATATACATCTATTTCCGCTCAACTGCCATATAGTTACTTTTTATCTATAGAGTATTTTTATATGTGTGCATAGAAAAATAATATACACTAATTCAATGTAGAAATGACACTGCATTCATTCTAAATGACAGTTTTTGGCAAACAGATACATTCCTTTTTTTATTACTTCTAATCTTTTTTTTCTTTGATGATGAGTGTTACTCCTATACTTAGAATGTCTTGTGCTACATTTGTTTTATTTATTTAATCATTTATTTTTGTATTTAAGCTTCTAAACCATCTGGAATTTATTTTTTCTCTGATTGAGACAAGCTCCAACTTAATTTTCTTCCAGATGGGTAGCCAGTTGTTCCAGCTCCATTTAGTTTAACCATCCTTTTCTCCCACAATGAAATAATGAATTTCTTCTATTTTAAATTCTCATGTAAATATTGTGACTTATTTTACAGTTTTTAAATGTATAGTGTGTGCCATAAAATTTAAGTTCTGCAGTTATAAAGCAGAACAAAACAATTAAAATCTCCATTTTCATAGATATTATAATCTTGAAAGAAGAAGAAAGAAAAGTAACATTGGCTAAGGAACTACATAAGTAAGCACACAGATACATTTTGGAAGATAATAAAGTAAAACAGAAATGGAATGGAGAGTGAGTACTCTCTATTTTGTCTTCTTCTTAAAGTAACATTCAGACAGAAGCCTGAATGCAGAGGGGCAATACATACATACATACAGCACAAAACAGCATTTGAATTCGTAGAAATAAATGTGAGAATATTGGCAAGAAGTATGCTTGATGTGTCAATCACAGTAGGGACATTAATATGGTAGGATAATACAGGAGAATTACATAGCACCTGTCAGTTTAAATAAATAGATTTATTGTCAGTTTTTATCATAATACTACTTTAATTTTAATTCAAGATTTTAAAAATATTTTCTAATCTATTGTTGTATGTGCTTTCTATATGGGTTTTTTCATAATGACTAATATTTATATTTTAGATTATTTGAAAATTGAACCACTTGGTACTTTATCTTCCTATCCAAGAGCATGAAATTGGATTTAGCAAATTTTTGTTTTGTTTTGTTTAAATAAAGCAAAGCTTTTATGTGAGATTTTCAGCTATATACTTCATCCCTTTGGGGGTTAAACTATGTCCTATCTGTTTATGTATTTGTGATGCTTTTATTATCTCTACATTGTTTTCATCTTTATAATAAGAATTTCAATATTATATGTACATGAATACATAATATATAACATTTATTTTATGCCTTGTTTTATTATTATTATTCTTTCTACTTGAAACCTTATGCATGAAATTTTGTTGAAGAGAGTTTTAGATGATTTGTTTACAAATATTTGGTGAAATTTTCATGCTTTTTATATTATTTGGAATATCTGCAATGACTTGGAGCAAAAATGTTCATAAATGTCATTACTTTCATTTATTGACATGACGTATTTTGCAGTTTCATTTATTTGTGATTGAACTGTATTATTTCAAGAATAGTTTAGGCAGGATAGACACCAGAAGCAGTAGAAGAGAGGAAACAGGATGGGAGTCTACTATAGAGGGTCCTCTAAAAGGATTCACCCAACAGGGGTCTAAGCAGATGCTGAGACTCAGGGCCAAACTTTGGGCAGAGCACAAGAAGTCTTATGGAGGACAAGAGGGGTGGGCTTAGAGGGACATAGAGGGGAAAGAAGCCCCACAAAGAGACCAACAAAATTAAAAGTTCTGAGTCCAGGGGCTCCTGCAGAGACTGATGCACCAATGGAGGACCATGCATTGACAGGTCCTAGACCCCCTGCTCAGATATGGCCAATTAGCACCTCAGTCTCCATGTGGATCTCTGAGTGAGGGGATCAGGGGCTGCCTCTGTCATGAACTCAGTTGACTTCTCTCTGATCCTTGGCCCCTGATGTTGCAGCCTTGCCAGGCTGTGGAGGAAGAGGATGCAAGCAGTCCTGATGAGCCTTAACAAGCTATGGGCAGAAGGCAATAGTGGAGAACTCCCCAATTCAGTGGACTAGGGGGAGGAGATGAGGAGAAGAAGAAAGGAGGGTGGGACTGGAGGAGTTAATGGAGGGGATTTCAATTGGGATATATAATAAATAGTGAATAAAAAATTAAAATTAAAAAATGGAAGGAAAAAAATAATATCATTTTGAAATGCTGGTTGGTTTCTCCTGTTCATGAAGATATATGAAATTATGTTGTCATATTTTAATGAGTCTGTATTAAAAAAACACATATTTCTTGACAATTATTTTTGAAATTTCCTATTGTTTATCTGCTTTCCTTTATTCATTTTCTGTTCAGGTTTTGAGACTTCTATTTATGTACTAATTGTCACTTTTCTTTAAAAACTAACATTACTTATAACTGCCTTCTTGAATTTTATTCTTTCCAACATTGTATTTTGATATGTTTCTCTGCCTCACTACTTACTGGAAAATGGCACTTGATAGCATCAAATCTTACAATCCAAGAGCATGTTCTTTTGTGTGTGGTTCAATTAGACTGCAATATATACAAGTGTAAATGTATGTATATGCAAAGCATTGACATATATTTCATACTAGTCATTTTTTATGTTTTTTAAAATGTCATTTTATTTTTATTAATTACAGTTTATTCACTTTGTTTCCCAGCTGGAGCCCCCTTGCTCATCCCCTTCAAATCCCACCTTCCCTCCCTCTTCTTCTCTTATGTTCCTCCCCTAGCCCAATGGTAGGGGACGACCTCCTTCCCTTCCATCTGACCCTAGTCTCTCAGGTCTCATCAGGACTGCCTTCATTGTCTTCCCCTGTAGACTGGTAAGACTGCTGCCCCCTCAGGTGGAAGTGAGAGCCAGCCCATGAGTTCATGTCAAAGACGGTGTCTGTTCCTATTATTGGGGAACTCTCTTGGACACTGAGCTGCCATGGGTTAGTTCTGTACAGGGGTTCTAAATTATCTTCATGCATGGTCCTTGTGTAGAGCATCAGTCTCAGAAAAGACCCCTGTGCCCAGATTTTTGGTTCTGTTGCTCTCCTTGTGGGGCTCTTTTCCCCTCCAGGTCTTTTTATTTCCCCCATCTTTCATAAGATTTCCTACACTCTACCCAAAGTTTGGCTATTAGTCTCAGCATATGTTTTGATGCCTTGCTGGGTAGAGTCTTTCAGAGGCCCTCTGTGTTAGGCTCCTGTACTGTTCCCTGTTTTCTCCCTTTTCCGATGTCTGTTCTGTTTGCCTTTCTGAATGAGGATTGAGTATCTTACCCAGGGTCCTCCTTCTTGGTTAGCTTCTTTAGGTGTACAGATTTTATTATGATTATCCTATATTATGTGAGAAAGAAGAACCTTCCTCCATTGCTGGTGAGAATGTAAACTTTGGAAATCAATCTGGCACTTTCTTAGAAAATTAGGAATAGTGCTAACTCAAAATCCAGCTATACCACTTCTAGGCATATATCCAAAAGATGCTCAACTATACAAGGACATTTGCCCAAACATGTTCATAGCAGCTTTATTTGTAGTAGCCAGAAGCTAGAAAAAAATCCAGATGTCCCTCAGTTGAGGAATGGATACAGAAATCGTGGTACATTTACACAATTGGATACTACTCAGCAATTAAAAACAAGGAAATCGTGAAATTTGCAGGCAAAAGTGGGAACTAGAAAAGATCAGCCTGAATGAGGTATTCCAGAAGCAGAAGGACACACTTGGTATATACTCACTTATAAGTGGATATTAGACATATTAGCCATTTACAGTGAAGATTTTTTTTCCTACCCTTCTCTCTCTCTCTCTGTCTTTTTTTCCCTCTGTTTAGCCTCAAGTACCATTGTGTGCCTTGTTATGATGATTCTCTCTTTACTGGGCTTTCTGATTCCAGAGTTAACTTGAATAAGGCTATCTCATGAGATAAAGGTTGTGGAGAAATAAGTGACTCAATGAACAAAATATATTTGCATCTATAAGTTCATGCTCAACTTAGATGGCTTACTATATATTTCCACCCATCCTTGTCTTTTTACTTTATGTCTTCTTCTCCAGAATGTACCCAATGAGACAGGAAACTAACTTGTGTCCTACATGATCATTTTCCCTGTGGAGACATATAAGCCTTGATGAGTCAATTATTCACGAATATGATTTCCTAGAATTTTATGGACTCAGGCCAGAATTTGCTCACAATATTCTTTCTCTCAATAATGATAACCAAAGCTGTGGTTAAACAGTGTTCTTCAGATACTGAATATGTGCTTTTCCTAGCTCTACCTTGCAAAGTATGTCTAAGCCACTATTGTCCAGATTGTCCTTGAGTTGTAGTTGTACAGATAATGATACATAATAAACTCATTTCACTTCTAGTTCTTTGTCAATATGTCTACATATTTATGTACATGTTATATCCTCTTCCCCAATCATAAGGCATTGATGAGATGCATTGTTGTTACATGTGCATGTTGTATTATTGTTATATTATTATTCAATGTTCAAAGCATCTTTGCTCGTGCTGAAGCTATCTTCTTGCATTTATTTTTGTGGACAAATTTCAACCCATTTCTGAGAGACTTATTTTCTCTTAAGAAAAATAAGAGTTAGGCATGGAAGCACATGCTTTCCTGAGTACTAATCCTGAGATTTTCAATGAGACCATGCATAAAAAATAGAAACATCCCCCAAATGAATAAAATAATTAAGTAATTAACAATTATAAATATTCCATTGATAATTATCTATTTGCATACCTTTAAATGCTTGTCACATTTAAATTTTCTGATGTAAACTCTCTTACTTGGTTCTTATGCAGCAATGTACAGCTATGAGAACAAGCATAATATTTAAAATAATTTATGAAACATATATCTTAGTAGGCATTATAGTAATAGTTACTGTATTTCAACATAAAGTGATATTTTGGAATTAATCCTATTATTATCCACATTCAAAAATATAAAAAATTTTAGATAATTTGCCTGAAGTCATTAATCAAATTAAAAGTGGATCAATAAATTTTGAAGTCGAATTTTAAATTTTAAATAAATTTTAAAATCGAATTGCAGGAGTAAACATGTATCCCTAACTCCTGTAAAATAATACCATATGATTGTCATCATTCCCATCTAGGCCTCAGTGAGTTAATGACACAGGGTAACCTCTTTGCACAAATTCCTCAATAGGTAAAGGGTGAAGCACAGCAAAGAAATCTTATTTTCTAATTTTACATACTCATTTCTTTCCAAAGCATAACATAACTAATAAAGCCTATTCCATGGCAGAAACTTGTGAGTATGCAATAATATAAGCCCATTTTGTTGCATAAGAATACCTGGTAATTTAGTAATGCTTGAACTTGAGAGGTTCTTACACATTTTAACATTAAGAAAATCTTATGTTGTGGTTATTTCTGAGGTTTTCATAGTTTAATCCTATTATGACCATTGCCTTTCAATTTCATTTTGAAATTTTGTCCTTTTTTTGCCATATAGTTTTTGACAACTATGAAATAGTAAATTCAATTGCAAAGCTTCTGCATACTGCTGGCTGATTTCTGCTATTATATAGAAAATACCAAAAGAAAAGACATTGAAATAATTTCTAAAATTTAAATTGAATCAAGCTGTAGAAATGTGAGTTCATTCGAGTCGATGAATATTCACTGAGGCTTTATGCCATGCGGGGCACAATGCTAGGCAAAGTGGGAGACAAGAAGAGCCTAAGAACAGCCACTGCCTTTAGGGGTTTCTAAATCACATGGAGAGATGGGCATGCACAAACAATCTTAATATTAGCCACACTGTTATAAGTGCTATAACAAAGGGACTGAGAAAGTGCAATAGGGACATAAAGCAAAGATATTAACTCCAACTGGGCGAACTTGAGCAAACAAATAAACTCCACAGCTGGCGCAATGAAATGCGATTCCAAGAAAAAAACACTTTAGTTTTAATTGCTTCCAATGTTATTAGGCAAGTTGCCAAGAAGTCTTTCCTTCAATGTTAAGTTATATCTGAGGAATATAATTCTAAGAAATTGGCTACTCATTCAGAGGCACTAAAATCAAATATCCATCATGAATGTTACCTGAGTGGAAACTTTTGGCAGCCTACTTAGTCTTTAATGGTGCAAACCAAACTTCTGGACAGAGGCAGCGTTGTAAAAGTGAGGGCTGTTGTGTGAGTAGGTGGAAACAAAGATCGCATGACTGTTTTGAACTGATTTCTTATTTTGCTGGGACACTTAGGCTTTATTCTTCCATCTATACATGCTTTGTCTTGACAAATATTCATGAGCTTTTTCTCTCTGTTGTGTTCTATAGAGTTACAATGATGATATCAATGCGGTCATTCTTTTCTGCAATCATGAAGAAACACATAAAAAGTCATTCAGTGTTCACACACCAAAGATAACAATGTAGTGTGTTTTTTGCATTAATTGCATCTTCAATGAGAAGTTAGCATGTAGAGCTAGGTAAGAGTACTATCAAACAGATGGTCTGAGTTCAAATTTCTGTTTTCAACAAAACTCTCCACATTTCCATTCTGTGTCTTCCAATCAGAGTACAGAATAATGCCTGCCTTATATTTGCTGTGAGGTAGAATTGACCTAATAAGTGAAAACCATTAAGATTATTGTTTGAAATGCATTTTCACAGGGTCAGAGTAACCTGTTTTTCACTATATTCTGTGTCTCCCACTTCATGGACAAATTGCTAGATGGTTAAAGATGACAATGAAGAAGCATTTGTCAGTACCAAATGTTCCTGGTGGAATTATAATACAAAAATAATACTAAACTATAATAGCTTGGTCAATCACTTTAGTGTGGGCTACCATATTATTTTTAATACACCTTTGTAGAACTACCAACAATTAATTTCAGGGTTATTTGTTCAGGCTTTGGGCTAAAAATTTACATGCATAATTATACATTTGTTATTTATACATTTAAAAATCACTGAGTTACTACTTTCAGACTCTAACATCCACAGACCTCTGAAAACAGAGTCACTAGAAAGACAAGCTAGGTAAACTGATAGACCATAAGATAAATCACGATTTCATTTGTCCACCTCATGGGTCAAGATCTTGCTTTTCCCCATTTTCTAAATTTTAAGCAGACCAATTGCTTTGCTTGCTGGTACGTTAGTCAGGCATACTATTTGCTCACTTGCTTCTCCTCTGCCCACTACAATCACCCTTTCCAACACGAATACAAAAATACCTAGAGAGAAATGTCCTGTTCATTTTCCTATAGCTTATTCTCTCATTTAGTATTCCGTTTTCTATAGTTACCTCACTATTTCTCCCCAGGATCCTTCTCCTTTATCCCAATTGTCTTGTTTTCTTCTCTAATATCATTAATGCCTTGCCTATTTTATATTTATCCAACTATCATATTCCTTACTTAGTTATAAGACAACATGACTGCATTACTTATAAGCCAGGCATGAGTGAATTGTAATTACCATTTCAACTCTATCATTCTTTCTTTATGGATCCTGGGTTGTTCTACAGCAATATTTGATGATCAAAAAATGAGTGAACTAGTGAATGAAACTGTGGTTAAATGTTAGGCTGGCATATGAAGAGCTATACCAAAACTTCATAATCTGTTAGAGTACAAAATAAAATTGATAGAAAGAATTAAATAACTATGTATTTTAAATGTTTTAACATAATAACTGACATACATCTCTGTCATTCTTTTAAAAACCTAGATTCAAATGAAATTCCATTTGTGAATTGCAACATTTATTTCCCTCACATTTGCTTACCCTGAACTAGAAAGGCACCAATATGCCATGATTAGGACAGAGCTTGTGTTCGGAGATTTGTACATAATTCATAGTTTAAGTTTTACAAGTTTGCATAATAAATAGTTTAAATACTGCAGCAACAGAGCTGGAGAGGAAATTAGGATTCTGAATGAAAAAGTTAATTATACCTCTAAGGATCTTGGGCTTTTTGCAATACATTAAAAACAAGCTTAGGCGATGATAATTTAGGCTAAAAGGAGATGAAAATGCAGATGATTATGGGAGTGGTGATAACTGACAAGTTATCTTATTAAGTGGGGATAATTCGGCTAAATTAACTTTAAAACTGTAGTAGTAGATTCTAGACCAACAATGCTGTAAATAACTTCCGGGGCTGATGATCCTGCAGCTGGAGACAGTTTTGTTGGATGGACTGTTAGCATTAATGACCATTTACTCCGTTTTAGCCATTCTATTTAAATAACCCAGGGGAAAGAGCTAAAATCTAGAATCCCCACCCTTTCAAACTCGCCTGCCAAAGCACATCAAAACACAGAAAATCCTCATCAAGGAGAGTGATTTCTAATAAGAAGGAGATGGAGGAGGTGTCACAGAATATTCCTTCAACCACTTTTGTGCCTACACATTCACTCACTCAGCCTATGAGTATTAGCAAGAATAATCAGTATTGATGCAAATTTAGGGCACTTATTACATTAGTAGTGTATCAAGCATGTGACATAATCATAAGTTCTTTAAACAATGCTCCTGTGGAATATGCACAATAATAATCATGCTCTAAAGGGATCCATTGAGTTCTACCATCATTTTCTCTTTGATTAGCCCAAAAATATGCACTCAGTAATCATGGGGTATTTGCTCTAAACCCTACCTGAAAGGCTCCAGATCCATGCTAAAAAAATGCCACACATTCTTTTGCATGGCACTGGCATTAAAGAAAAAGTCATTGCTTTGATCAATGGCTCTCAACCCGTGGGTCATCACCCTGTGGTAAACCTCTGTCTTCAAAAATATTTACAATATGATTCATAACATTAGCAAAATAACAATTATGAAGCAGCACCAAAAGTAATTTTGTGGATGGAAGCTGTGTTAAAGGGTTGCAGCATTAGGAAGGTCAAGAACCACAGGCTTAGGTATTTTGTAATTCAAAGGAAAAGTGTAATGTCTAACAGTGAAATAGATAAATGTGTAAAGTCACTTTTCTCAGAGCCTGATGAACCTACTTTCATACTTCATATCCTCATGGTAGATAGAACAGATTCCATGCTAAAACTGCCCTCTGACCTCCATGTGTGTTCACACGTGTGTACATAGATAGATGATGGATAGATACACACACACATACATACATACATACATAGAGACATGTAGGAAATTTAATAAAAATGTGAGAATGGTTTGATGGATCATAAAATAAAAGTATTATCAAGCCTTGTGAGCTTAGTTCTATTTCCCAGTCACACATGGTAGAAAGAAAGAAATGACTTGCACAAATTTTTCTATGACATCCATGCTACACAAAATATGGATAATATTAGAAAGGTGGAAAGGGTTAAGAGATGTGATCTACTTTTCAAGATTGGAGTGTAATTAAAAAAGCAATGAAGAAACATTGGTTTGGACCCCTTATATTTCAGTGATATGTAATTTATAAACATGAGTTTGCTTTGAAAACATAGTTACTGTATGCCCACTGGGACAGTTAAAATATTTTAAGTCATTTAAAAGACACATCAATAATAGAAATAATACCACTCTCAACAGCAGTTCCCATGTTCCATCGATGGAATGTTATGTCTGACTGCATCCCTGCTAACAGGATAGGTCCTTGGCTTGATCTCCAGTAGAGAGCAGGCACACACATAACTGAACATGTGCTTGGCTGGTAACAGCTTCTATGCAATAAACAGCTGTTTCTACAAAAACATGTGAAGTGTGAGATAGCTTAGTAGGAAAACATACATTCAGTCAGATTTCAACATTTAGATATGCAATATAGTAATTTAAATAAGGCAGCTACTACTTTGGTCTTTCCATCAGCCCACAATCAATTCATCACCAATAGCTACTGACCAATATTGCACTCAGTGATGGTTGCTTTGTTCAGTGTAACCATCAGTATCTCTATGGACATTGACATCTGTCTTCTATTCCTGTCTCAACGAGTTCCACTTAAAAATTTTATTCATTTATTCACTTTATTCCCCAGCTGTAGCCCTCCCTTCCTCTCTTCCCTACCTACCCATAACCCCCTTCCCATTACCTCACAAAAGGGATGCGTCCCCAACTACTCATCCCAGCACATCAAGTCTTACTATCATTAAGCTCATCCTCTGCCACAGTGCCTGGCCAGCCATCCGTGTCATGCAGAAAGCAATCAAAAACCATGCAAGAAAGTCCTTTTCAGAGGCAGCCCCACTCCCCGTGGTAGGGCACCCACAAGAAGATCACGCTGCCCATATGTGTATGAATGTATAGGGGGCCTAGGTCCAGTCCTTACATGGTCCTTGGTTGGTGTTTCAGTCTCCGCAAGCCCCCCGGGACCCAGGTTAATTGGATCTGTTGATCTTATTGTGGAGAGCCTGTTTCATTCAGGTCCTTCTATCCTTCCTCCCACTCTTCCACAAGGCTCCCTGAGCTCTGCCTATGTTTGGCAGTGGGTCTGAGCATCTGTTTTGATCTTCTGCTGCATGGAGCCTCTCAGCAGACAGCTATACTAGGCTCCTGTCTGAAGGCGAAGCAGAGTGTCCTCAGCAGTGTTAGGGATTGGCTCCCTCAGGGTATTGCCAGGCATTGGTTGGACATTCCCTCAATGTCTGCTCTGGAAATAAACCACATGTCCCTCAACCAAAGAATGGATAAACTGTGGTAAATTTACACAATGGAATACTACTCAGCTATTAAAAACAAGGAAATCAGGATTTTGCAGTCAAATGGACAGAACTAGAAAATAACATCCTTAGTGAGATAACCCAGACCCAGGAAGATACACATGGTATGTGCTCACTTATAAGCGGATATTAGCCATATAGTACAAGGTAAACAAACTGCAATTCACAGAACCAAGGAAGCTAGTAACAAGGACGGCTCAAGGGAGGCTGCAAGAACTTCACTGGGAAGGGGAGATAGAAAAGACAGAGGAAGTGCTCAGAGAGGGAACGGGATCGGAGAGAGAGTGCCAAGGAAAGCGAGGGTGGGGAGATGAGTTGGGGAGAATGAGAGAGGGAAGGAGGACAGAGAGCATGAAGAGAGAAGAGAAACTGTGTCCTGGGGCATCTCTGATACAGAGTAGGCTTCTAGAAGGATTTGAGGTTGACTGTAGCAGAGACCCCTACTAGTGGGGAACATGGAGAATGAAAAAGCCATCCTCTAACCAGGCAAGACTACAAGTAGAGGGAGTGGAACAACAACTCATCTACAAAAACTCTGACTCCAAATTTGCCCTGCATACTAGATGCATTTTAAACACAGCACCTAGAACAACACTCCAAGAACTTCCAAGCCATTTAAAGTGAACCAAAGCGTTTAATATGTTCAAGGACCTCCACATAACTTCCGTAAGATTATCTCCTTTGGTTTCCTAAACTTACAGACACATTTCCGTTCATTTCATTAATTGATTTTCCCAACTTTCTTCTATATATATGTTCTTCACATCAATTCTTCAATTCATGTAATTCTCCTTGTGGTATCACTTTGTCTCAATACTTCATGCCTAAAACGCTTTCATCAGTCCTCTGCTTCCCAGTGAGACCTTCTGTGAACAATCCTTAAAACATCAAATCTTCACCTAAATCATGGCTTTTTCCATGTTACTATTTGCTTTGTCTCCATTATAAAGATTATCCTCAAAACAATCGGGTTATTTTCTGTGTGTCTCTGTAAGGGAGAAAAATCATTCTCTGTTTTTTTGTTTGTTTGTTTGTTTGGGTTTTGTTTTGTTTTGTTTTCCTCATCACATAGACGGTATTATTGCTAAACAATGGGCTAAATATTGGGTAAATTATCAAATAAGTCCATGAATGCATAGTTGGAAACCAAATGATCATCCTTGAGGGACAACTATCAACCTTTAGATGTGAGTAAATAGAACACAGGTCTCACAAGCACAGGTACAAAAGAAATGCTCTTCAGTAGGAGAATCATGGATTCTTGCTCTCAGATCTAAAAAAGCAAAACGGTTTCATCATGATCGACCTACTGTGCTTCCAATTCTGAGATATCGTGAAAAATTCAGGTCTCTCATAGTTACTATTAAAATCCATCATCTGCCTCAGTAATTTTGTCTTATATTAAGTCCTTGTTCTTCAAAAACAGAGAATTCAAACAAGCCATTAGTTCTCTGCATTTCTGATTTTTTTTTCTATATCACAAATGCTTATTCTGGCACCAATACATATATTATGTCACGGTCTCTTCCTATAAATTCTTCATTGTAAATATTGTTATCACTTGTTTTACAAGAATAAAAATCTTCAAGAAGTTATTTATCTGAATCATACAGGGTGTTTAGTCAGACCTAGAGTTGAAAAGCAGACACTTTTAGTCCCAAAGAAGGTTTTTTGTGTGTCTGTGTGATCAATGGAGTTTTATCATGGTTCTTTAGATAGCATTTTGCTTTCAGGGGTACAAGTGCATAATTACTAATTTAAACCTTGTGACTGAGTCTTCAACCTTTATAGTGTCTATTCTTTCATCTGATACTAGGTCCTAAAGTATTTAATTTGCCTCCTACATTTTCAAATATTTTCAATGATTCCACAAAGTTCGGAAAGGAAAAGAGCATTGCTCTTTTATCTTCAGAAAATGTCACTTTGTTTCTCTGGCTTCATTTCATTCTTTCCTGTAATCAGCTACCTGGTCATGCCTGCCAATACATCAGAATGGTAGCCAATTACAAAGAGTTGAAGTAGACATCTGACATGCAAGAGCATTCTTGGACTTGTATGGACAGTTGATTGGCAATTAAAGGGATGATTTATGGCTTACAGAAAGGGGCAGCTGCCTAGGTCATGAACACATACGTATCTGTACATACCCAATACCATTTTCTAAAAGAAAAAAATAGAATTATACAATTTCACAATGTATTTCCTCATTCTCAGTACTCAAACCAAATACTGAAAATGGATTGCCAAGGCCACGTAGACAGTCATGATGCACGTCTTCTACTCTACTGTAATCATTCGTTCCCAGGCAATATCCAGGAAATCTTTGAATTTAAAGCTCAAAGTATTGGCCTCATTTTCAATACTCTCTATGAATTAAGTATCTCCTAAGCCATCCTGACTCTGCACACTGATCAACTTAAAAGTTGACTCTTATAGGAAGCATTCAACTCTCTACAGCAATTAATTATTCTCCTTTGATAACTTGCTATACTTTGCAGTAGCTCTTAATAATCATCTTCACTATATGAAAAGTTTTAACTAGAGTATTGTTTCTCTGACTTGTGCACTTCTAGATGAAAAAGCCAAAGCTATACATGATCAGTAAATATGAATATGCTGATATTCCCTCTCTAGACAGTAGTATCATTATTATCTAAGATTCTAGGAGATTGAGGCTCTCAGGATACAATGGATGATGGAGAACTGTAATAAAATCACCATGATTTTATAGCAATGATTTCCCTTGTATATCTAATGGCACTGAACTTAAATCAATTAGTAATGTAAAGCAGAAACAAAAACTCCCTTAATAAACTTTAAAATGTTCAATCCACCAACTCCCAGAGGCAGTGCTACCTCATTTGTTAATGAGGAGAGATTAAACCAAACAACCAACAAACAAACTACTACAAGAAAATTCAGAACCAATAATTCACACTTGAGAGCAGCCTTTCTAGTTAAGTATCATTTGAATGCTCATTGCGTTTTATTGTGAGACTTTCCATCTCAGGCTGTCATTTACCTCTAGTCATTAACCCTATTCAAGGGTGATGGCCCAATGAAGTCTCCACCAATATACTTTTTCCCATAAGTTAATCAAAGACAATAGTAACAGTATTAAATTAGAAAAGCTAAAGTTGGTCTCATCACTGCCTCCAGTCAGGCAGTCTACAAAAATAGGAATATCTAGAATCTTCTCATTACTCCAATGCTTATGACTTCTTTCTCTTTAGCCTTCTCTGTATTGAACCCTTATGTGGAAAACATCCTTTGAAGCTCTGATCTGTATTATTTCATTTATGCTTATTCTACTGAAGCAGGAAATTGAGGAGAGGTTGTTAAGCATGACTTGTGAGCCAGGCTGATGGCCACTAGAGCCGACACTCTTTCTCATCAGAATTAGATTAGAACTATGAATCTGTGCTGCTAAGATTACATTTATGATCTTTGTGCTTGTTTCTGACGAATCTTGTTTTCCTCTCTGAGTTTTCTTCTAAAGCAAGGAGCTGCACCTGAATCGTTACTCCAAGGAATGTGTTATGTGGAATTTAGATATTTCTGTTTCTGTTACCCAGTATATAAGACCATCTTCCTCTTTACAGAAATAAAAAAAAGTATCACTAAATTGAGAATGATCCAACAGAGAAATGGATTTTGTAGTGTTCATGGAAGCTCTTTGATTTGCTTGCCTACTCATGTAATTCAGTATTGTGCTCCAGACCATACCTTACTGTCTAAGTCTAGTATTTGTACTATTTTATACTGCCATGAATATGTCTAGAAAACAGGATTGACAGGCTGGGAAAGGTAATTTTACTATATTCCAATTAATTTTTTCTCACTTTTTATTTATTCTTTACAATTTATTCACTTTATATCCTGATTGTAGTCCCTTCCCTCATTTCTTCCTATCCCATAATCTCTCCCTCTTCCTAAACCCCCTCCCCTAGTCCTCTGAAGTGGGGAGTCTTCCTCCCTTACTTTCTAACCTTAGCCCATCAAGTCTCATGAGGACTGCCTGGATCCTCTTCTTCTGTGGGCTGGCAAGGTCATCCCACTAGGGTTAAATGATCAAAAAGCAGGCAGGTGAGTTCATGTCATAGACAGTTCCTCTTACTAGGGCACCCACATGGAGACTGAGCTGCCTATGGGCTACATCGGAGCAGGGTTCTAGGGCTTCTCTGTACATAGTCCATGGATGATGCATCAGTCTCTACAGGTCTCCATGGGCTCAGATTTTTGGTTATGTTGGTCTCCTTGTGGAGTTATTGTCTCCTCTGGGACCTTCTGTCCTAGCACTCTTCAATAAGACTCACTGTGCTCTGCCCAATGTTTGGCTGCCTCTGGTTTAATTCCCTGCTTAATGAAGTCTTTCAGAGGACATCTATAGTAGGCTCCTAATCTGTTCCCTCTCTTCAACCACTCCCGGTGTCTATTCTATTTTCCTTGTGATTGAGAATCAAACATCCTCCCTAGGGTCCTTCTTGTTGTTTAGCTTCATTAGGTCTATAGATTTTAGGATGTTTATCCTATACTATATAGCTAATATGCGCTTATAAGTAAGTACCGTGAGTTTCTTTCTGGTTCTTGGTTACCTGACACAGGATGATCTTTTCTAGTTCCAGCCATTTTCACGCAAATTTCATTATTTCCTTTTTTTTACTATCTGAATAGTACTCTATTGTGTAAAAGAATCACAATTTATGTATTGTGATTCTTTGGTTGAGGGACATCTAGGTTGTTTCCAAATACTGACTATTATGAATAAAGCTGCTATGAACATAGACCTTGTGGTTTGGTGGGATATATTTGGATATATGTCCAGGAGTGCTACACCAGGGTCTTGTGTTGCACTATTAGCAATTTTCTGAGAAAGTACCAAATTAATTTCCAAAATGGCTATACAAGTCTGCACTCCCGCCAGCAATGGAGGAGGGTTCCCCCTTCTCCACACCCTCTCCAGCATGTGTTGTCACTTGAGTTTTTAATCTTAGCTATGGGTGTAAGATAGAATCTCAGAGGCGTTGTGATTTGCATTTCCCTGATGAATAAGGATGTTGAGCATTGCTTTAAGTGTTTCTCTACCATTTGATATTCTTCTGGTGAGAATATTGTTTACTTATGTACCCCATTTTTAGTTGAATTATTTCATTTGTTGCTGTTTAATTTCTTGAGTCCTTTACAGAGTCTGGATGTGAGCCCTCTGTCAGATATAGGGTTAGTGAAGATCTTCTCCCAGTCTGTAGGCTGTCATTTTTTTCTGTTGACAGTATCCTTTGCTTTACAGGTTTTCAGTTTCATGTTGTCTCATTTATTGGTTGTTTATCTTAGAGACTGTTCTGTTTGTGTTCTGTTCAGGAAGTTGTCTCCTTTGCCAATGAATTGAAGGCTCTTCCCCACTTTTTCTTCTAACAAGTTTAGTGTGTCTGGCTTTATGTTGAGGTCTTTGATCCACTTGGACTTTAGTTTTGTGCAGGGTGATAAATATTGGTCTCTTTGCATTTTTCTACATGTAGACATCCAGTTGGACCAGCAGCATTTGTTGAAGATGCTAACTTTTTTCATTGTATGGTTTTGGCTTCTTTGTCAAAATTCAGATGTCTGTAGTTGTGGGCTTTCTGTGAGATTTTTATTTGATTCCATTGATCCACCAGTCTGTTTCTATGCTAATATCATGCAGTTTTTACTACTGTTGCTTTATACTACAGCTAGAAATACCTTTGGAAGAGCTTTTATTGTACAGGATTATTTTAACTATTCTTGTTTTTTTGTTTTTCCATAGTAAGTGGAGAACTTTTTTCTTTCAAGGTCTGTAAAGGACTGTGTTGGTATTTTGATAGGAATTGCGTTGAATCTGTACATTGCTTTTGGTAGACTGGCCAACTCTACTACGTTAATCGCACATATTATGAGTGTGGGAAATCTATCCGTATTCTGATAACTTTTCAATTTCTTTCTTCAGAGACTTAAAGTTTTTTCATATGTCTTTCACTTGCTTGGTTAGAGTTACTGCAAGGTACTTTATGTTATTTGTGATAATTGTGAAAGGTGTTGTTTCCCTAATTTATTTCTCAGCCCTTTTGTTTTTTATATATAGGAGACTTAGTTAATTTTATATCCAGACACTTTGCCAAAGGTGTTTATCAGCTGTAGGCATTTCATAGTAGAATTTTTTGGGGACACTCATGAATGCAATCATGTTATCTGGAAATAGTGATACTTTGATATTTTTAATTAAATTTTCATTTTTTTATTAATTATAGTTTATTTACTTTGTATCCCAGTTGTAGTCTCCTCCCTCATTCTCTCCCAATCCCACTCTTCCTTCTTTATCTCCGCCCTGCCCCTCTCTAAGTCCACTGATAGGGGAGGTTCTCTTCCCCTTTATCTGACCCTAGTTTATCAGGTCTCATCAGGACTGGCTGCAATGTCCTCTTCTGTGACCTAGCAAGGGTGTTCCTCCCTTTTTCCTCTCTAATTTGTATCCCCTTAATATTTTTTAGTTGTCTTATTGCTCTAGCTAGGACTTCAAGTACTCTGTTGAAGAAATATGGAGAGAGTGGGTATCCTTGCCTTGTGCATGGTCTTACTGGAAATGATATATTTCAATCCATTTATTTTGATATTCACTGTAGGCTTGCTATATATTGCCTTACTATGTTTATGTATGTGCCATGATCTCTCCAAGGTTTTAAACATGAAGGTGCTGGATTTTGTCAAATGTTTTTTCAGAATGAAAGAAGATGATGATACTGATTTTTTCCAGGTTGTAAATATGGTGGATTATATAGATATATTTCCATATATTGAATCACCCCTACATTCCTGGGATGAAGCCTACTAGGTCATGGTGCATGATATTTTTTATTTGTTATTGGATTTGGTTTGCAAGTACTTCATTGAGCATTTTTGCAACAATGTTCATAATGGAAATTGGTCTGAAATTCTCTTTCTTTGTTTGGTCTTTGTGAGGTTTAGATTTCAAAGTGACTGTGGACTCTTAGAATGAGTTTGTAATGTTCATTCTGTTTCTGTTTTGTGTAATACCTTGAAAAGTATTGGAGTTAGCTCTTCTTTGTCTGGTAGAATTCTGCACTGAAAACATCTGGCCTTGGGCTCTTTTTGGATGGGAGACTTTTGATGACTGTTCCTGTTTTCTGAGGGGATATAGGACTGTATAATTTATGTATCTGATCTTGATTCAAATTTAATAAGTAGAATCTATCAAGAAAATTGTCCATTTCATTTATATTTTCAAATTTTATGGCATATAGGCTTTTGAAGTAAGACCTAATTGTTGTTTGGAATTCCTCAGTGTCTGTTGTTATGTCCCCCATTTGTTTGTTTTATTTATTTTCTTAATTACAGTTTATTCAACTTGTATTCCAGCTGTAGCTCCCTCTCTCATTCCCTGCGAACCCCACCCTTCCTCTCTCATCTTCTCCCATGCACTTCTCCAAGTCCACTGATAGGTGACGGCCTCCTCCATTTCCATCTGACCCTAGCCTATCAGGTCATCATGACTGGCTGCATTGTCTTCCTCTGTGGCCTCTTAAGGCTGCTCCTCCATCAGGGGGTTGTAATCAAATAGTCAACCACTGAGTTCACATCAGAGACAGTCCCTTTTCCCCTCACTAGCAGGTCTACCTGGACACTGAGCTGCCTGGGATCCATCTGTGCAGGGGTTCTAGGTTATCTCCACGCATGGTCCTCAGTTAGATTATCAGTCTCAGAAAAGACTCCTGGGCACAAATTTCTTGGTTCTGTTGCTCTCCTTGTGGAGCTCCTGTCCCCTCTAGGTCTTTTTATCTCACCCTTCTTACAAAAGATTCCCTGTACTGTGCCCAAATTTTGGCTGAGTCTCAGCATTTGCTTTGATACCCTGCTGGTTAGAGTCTATCAGAGGCTCTTTATGGTAGGCTCCTGTCCAGCTCCCTGTTTTCTTCCTCTTTTGATGTCTGTCTCCTTTGCCTTTCAGAGTGAAGATTGATCAGTTTGCCCAGGGTCCTCCTTCTTGCTTAGCTTCTTTAGGTATACAGATTTTAGTATGTTTATCCTATATTATATGTCTAATATCAAATTATAAGTGAGTATATACTAAGTGTGTCTTTCTGCTTCTGGGATACATCAATCGATCTTTTCTAGTTCATACCATTTACCTGAAAATTTCATGATTTCCTTGTTTTTAATTTCAGAGTAGTATTCCATTGTATAAATGTACCACAATATCTGTATCCATTCTTCCTTTCCTACACAGAACTCCAACAGTGCAGGATCTAAGATCAACAATCAACATATGGGACCTCATGAAACTGAAAAAGCTTCTGTAAAGCAAAGGACACTGTCGTCAAAACAAAACAACAGCCTACAGACTGTGAAAGGATCTTCACCAAACCCTATATCAGACAGAGGGCTAATATCCAGAATATATGAAGAACTAAAGAAGTTAAACATCAACAAATCAAGTAATCCAATTAAAAAATGGGTACAGATCTAAACAGAGAATTCTCTATACAGAAATAGCAAATGGCAGAGAAACACTTAAAGAAATGCTCAATGTCTTTAGTCTTCAGGTAAATGCAAATCAAAACAACCCTGTGATTTCACCTTAAACCCACCAGAACTGTTAAGATCAAAAGCTCAAGTGACAATACTTGCTGAAGAGGATGTGGAGAAAGAGGAAACTTCCTCCATTGCCGGTGGAAATGTAAACTTGTACAACCACTTTGGAAATCAATCTGGTTTTCAGATAATTAAGAATGCAAGAGCTGGAGAGGACAGTAACTCCACAAGGAGAGCAACAGAACAAGAAAATTTGAACACAGGGAACTTCCCAGAGACTCATACTCCAACCAAGTAACAGGCATGGAGATAACCTAGAACCCCTGCACAGATATAGCCCATAGCAGTTCAGTGTCCAAGTAGGTTACATAGTAATGGGAAGAGGGACTGCCTCTGACATAATCTGATTGGCCTGCTCTTTAATCACCTCCCCCTGAGGAGGGAGCATCCTTACCAGGCCACAGAAGATGACAATGCAGCCACTTCTGATGAGAACTGATAGACTAAGATCAGAAAGAAGGAGAGTAGGACCTCCCCTATCAGTGGACTTGGGGAGGGGCATGCATGCAGAAAGGGGAGAGAGGGTGAGATCGGGAGGGGAGGAAGGAGGGGCTTATGGGGGGATACAAAATGAATAAAGTGTAATTAATAAAAGTTAAATAAAAATTAAAAAAAAAGATTTTTTAAAAAAAAGAATGCTGCTTCCTCAAGATACAGCTATACCACTCCTAAGCATATATCTAAAATATGCTTGAGTACACAACAAAAAATTTGCTCAACCATGTTCATAGTAGTTTTATTCATATTATCCAGAATCTGGAAACAACCCTTTTTGGTTTTTATTTTTCTTATTGGGATAGTTTCACTCTACCATTTAGTTAGTTTGGCCAAGGGTTTGTCTATCTTGTTGATTTTCTCAAAGAACCAGCTCTTGGTCTCATTGATTCTTTGAATTTTGTTTCTAATTCATTGATTTCAACTCTGAGTTTGATTATTTCCAATCGTTTCCTCCTCTACTCCTCTTAGGTGTGTTTTCTTCTCCCCCCCCCCCAGTGCTTTTACAAATGCTGTTAATTTGCTTGTAAGAAATGTCTCAAACTTCTTTCTGAAAGCACTTAGTGCTCTGAACTTTCCTTTTTGCACTGCTTTCATTGTGTCTCATAAGTTTGGGTAAGTTGTGCCTTCGTTTTCACTGAATTTCTGAAGTATCTTTTTTATTTCATTTCTTCCCTGACCCAGCTGTCATTGAGTAGAGAATTATCCAGTTTTCTTGCATGTTTAGGCTTTTTGCTATTTCTGTTGCTGTTAAAGTACAGCTTTAGTCCATGATGGTCTGATAGGATACAAGGGATTATTTCATTCTTCTTGTATCTGTTGAGGCTTGCTTTGTGACTAACTATATGGTCTGTTTTGAAGAAGGTTCCATGATTTGCTGAGAAGAAAGTAAATTCTTTTGTGATGGGATAAAAAATTCTGTAGATGTCTATTAGGTCCATTTGATTCATGACTTCTGTTAGCATCATTATTACTTTGTTTAGTTTCTGTTTCACTGACCTGTCCTTTGGTGAGAGTTGGGTGTTGAAATCTCCCACTACTAATGTGTGGGAATCTATGTGTGTTTTAAGCTTTATTAATTAGTGTCTCTTTTACAAATGTAAGTGCCCTTTTATATGTGGCATAAATGTTCAAATTGAGATGTTTCCTTGGTGGAATATTCCTTTGATCATACTGAATATTCCTTTGATCCTTTCTTTTGATTAATTTTGTTAGAAAAAATCTGTTTTATTGGATATTAGAATGACTGCTCCAGTTTGCTTCTTTGGCTCCATTTGCTTGGAAATTTTTTTCCAACCCTTACTCTCAGGTAATGTCTCTCTTTGTGGCTGAGGTGTGTTTCTTGTATGCAGCAGAATTATGGGTAGTGTTTATACATTCATTCTGTTAGTCTGTGTATATTGGAGAGTTGAGTTGATTGCTGTTAAAGTATTAATTTTTAACTGACAGTGACTGTTAGTTCCTTTTATTTTGATATTGGTTGTAGTAGTGTGTTCGTGTGCTGGTCTACCTTTGGTTTTGCTGTACCTTTGGTTTTGAAGTTATTTATATCCTGTTTGTTTCTGGATGTCATTATCTCCGTTGGGTGAGAGTTTTTCTTTTAGTCTTTGGTAGGGTTGGGTTTGTGTATAGATACTGCATAAATGTGGTTCTGTTGTGGAATTTCCTCTTTTCTCCATCTGTGATGATTCAAAGTTTTTCTGGCTATAGTAGCCTAGATTGGTATCTGTGGTCTCTTAGGGTTTGCAAGACATCTGCCCAGGCCCTTCTGGCTTTTAGGGTCTCTGCTGAGAAATCAGGCGTGATTCTAATGGGATTGACATTATATGTTACTTGACCTTTTTCCCTCACAGCTTTCAATATTTTTTTTCCTTTGTTCTATACATTTAGTGTCTTGACTGTTACGTGAAAGGAGAACGTTTTTCTGGTCTAATCTATTTGCTGTTCTGTAGGACCCTTGTATGCTTACAGGCATCTCTTTCTTAAGATTAGGGAAATTTTCTTCTAGGATTATGTTGAAAATATTTTCTGGTCCTTGGAGCCAGGGATCTCTTACTTCTTTTCCTACTATTTTTAGGTTTCTTCTTTTCATGGTGTCCTTGATTTCTTGGATTTTTTCTGTCAGGAATTTTTTGGATTTAACATTTTCTTTGATGGATGATTGATTGATTTCTTCCATTGTGTCTTACACCTGAGCTTCTTTCCTCCATCTCCATTATTCTATTTGTGATGCTTACCTCTGTAGTTCCTATTTTCTTCCCTAAGTTCTCCCTCTCTAGGATTTCTTTGTGCTTTCTATAATGTGTTTTCTATAATTATCTTCAGAGCTTGAAAATCTTGATTTTTTTCACCTGTTTTTTTTATTGCCCAGCCTTTTATTATATGATTTGTCCAATTCCTTCACCTGTTTGTTTAAACTTTCCTGTTATTTTCTTCAATAATTTAGTTATTTCCTCTCTAAAGGCCTCAGTCAGTCTCTTTGACTGTATCTTCTTGTATTTCTTTAAAGATTTTATTATTTTCCTCTGTTATCATCTTCATAACCATACATTTAAGGTCATTTTATTGTGTTTCAGTGTGCTAGGGCATCCAGGGCTGGTTGCCTTTGGATAACTGGGTTCTGGGGATGCAACATTGCTTTGGCTCTTGTAGATTGTGTTTTTTATGCTGACCTCTAGCATTCTGATTGTCTCTGTCATTGGATGTTAAATCTTGTTGCCTACAGGAGAGGAATTCTCAGGGATATGGGAAGAACCCTGGTCAGGAAGCTGGATGTTCCTGCAGGAGTCCTTCTCAGATTGGTGGGAATGATCTCTGACTGGCAAGTGGTTCTCAATTAATTGCCTCTGCATCTCCTCACATGTTTGATCCTGGGCCCATGTGAATTCCTCAGGAGCTCAGAGATCCCTTTGCAGTGGGATGTCCTGGAGTCAGCTGCCCTGCTGCCACTGGCTTTCTTGGTTTGAGGTGAGCCCAAGGACTTTGCTTCGACACTCAGCTGGGCACAGGGTTTTTAGCGAACCTGTGAGCTTAGGGGTCCTGCTGGTCTCCTTAGAAATAAACTGAGCCTTGGAGCAGTGTGTGGGGTTGCTTCCTTGGGTCTGGATCATCAGGTGTCCTGTGGCTGGGTCAGCTTGCCCACCCGGGATAGTGAGAATGGACACAGCCCCTCAAGTCCTTAAAGTTATCCACGTCACAGGAGAGTTAGAGTGCCTGGCAGAGGTCAGAGCCACGAGCTGCTGGCACAGGAAAAATGTCCTCAGGACTGTGAGAGTGGGCTCCGGCGTTTGAAACCTGGAGCCACCAGTACTGAAAGGTGTCCGCAGGACGTTGTGAACGGGCTCTGAGTTTGGAGCCATCTACCCCCTGGTGCTGAAAGGGCTCCACTCCACAGGTTGGTGAGAATTGGCACCTGAGACTGCAGTGGTGAGCTGCAAATATCAGAAGGTGTGCAAGGACAGTGAGAGTGGGTGCCCGGATACCCCCTGTACCGGAAGATATCACTCCGTGGACAGTGAGAGCCCAAAGTCTGAGCAGGGAGCCGCTGGTGCCTGGAAGCCATCCACAGACAGACAGACCATGGGCTGCTAGGGCTGGTTGGCCTAGGGTTGTGGCAGTGTCGGGCAGGAGCTGGGTGTTTCCCAGTATTAGCGTTTCCCTGTAGCTTCTCCTCTCAGTTGAAAAACAAAGATGTCGGGATTTGGGGGTCCTAAGTATAGCCTGCCAGACACTCTGCTCCCACTCCTGAGCTGCCGTGAAGATACCCTGCATGCTGGACACTACCGTCTTGGATCTCCCCTTTTACTTTTTAAAATGGCATTATCTGATTCTTCTCTACTTTCCATGAAAGTGTAGGCTTGTCCTGAGTGAGCAGAGGAATAGGACTGGTCTCTAACATGTCAACGGTTCATCAACCCGAAAGGTAGAGGGAACTTTTGCACAAAAAGCGGTATACTACCGTGGTATACGAGTGCTCATGAGCACAGACTCTAGATTTCGATGACTGAATTCAAAACCAGGTCTTGCCATTTAACTTACAATTTCATCACAATTAGCCCAGAATTTTTCATCTAAAAAACTGAGATTATAACATCTAATGAGACTGTTACTGAACTATAATGATGAGAGTATTATAAAGGGCTTGTTTAAGACATGTGAACCCTTCAGCAACATGTAATTAGGACAGATATCAGAAAGTTGGACAGGATTGGGGAGCAGACTCTGAGTATGGAAGTGGGGTCTGTGAAGCAATCTCTCTGGATGGCGGGCAAATTCCCACAAGCAATATGGAATTGTGGTAGCCATTATAAATCATATCTACCTTCAAATTATTTTGAACATATTAGACTCAAGTGGAGATATTTCCTGAATGATTTGGTATATTAAAGTATGAAAGGTTAGGAGGTAGAATGGTATTTTTGTTCAATTATTCACTTACCCATTGCTTAGGGGAAAATAATTTCGTAAACTATATATTTTCAGAAAAATCAACTTTTATTAATGTAACTTTGATATATTTTTATTGCATGCAGAGGTCTGTGAAGTTCAAATGTATGTATACATGTATTTGATAGTATTACAAAGATGGCTTTTTTCTTTTCTTTCTTTTTTTTTTTTTTTTTTTTTTTTTTTTTTTTTTTTTTTTTTTTTTTTTTTTTTTTTTTTCATATTACTGCCTACTTTAGTTTCTAACGTGTCAGCAGGAGCAGCACCGAAACACCCCGTGGTCGGCTGCAGATTTTTCACAGGCAGCAGAAACCATCACCAGGAACATTTTGCTCAGAATTTCTTTTTGAAAAATTAAGGTATCTGGGCACAACATATGTACCCAAACCTTAAACATACGTACCTTTTCTTATTATTTTGGAGCTTCTTTTTAAAGTGCTTTACATTGTGTCATCAACACTTCATTCACTTTTTTTTTTCCTGTTTGGATTATTTGAAATAAGTCTGTATAATTCATGAAAAAAGCATTTATTTTCACATCTATATAATATTGCTCTGTAAAAGAATATTTGCTCTAAAGGTTTCCAGAGTATATGATGGGGTTTCACCCTATAAATTTCTTTTCGTGACTCGTTTTTTTTTTGTTTATTATTATTATTATTATTATTATTCCATATCTATTTACATCCAATCCAACTCAGATGCCTGGGAACACAACTTTTCTCGAGTATTTCTCAGAGGATTTCAGTAAGAGTTTCTATTTTAATGTCTCATTGTTGTTGTTGTTGATAATGATGATGATTATGTTATTTTGGACTTTAAAACAAAATTCAGTCTGATGGTCTGGTCTATCACTGCAGTAGATCAACAGTTCTCTCTAGCTTCATCTACCTCTGTCATTCTTTCTCCTCCTTTCTTCAATCTATATTTTCTTAGTCTCAGCACCAAGAACTATACCAATTTTTTAATACCCTATCTCTGTCCATTTATATCAATAAATCACTAAACATCTTTCAAAATATAGCTTTAAAGACGTGTAGATTAGAAGTGGAGAGCTTGCTCAGTGTTTACTGTGCTGGTGTCTCCCCCAGAGGTCTCGGGTTTGAGTCCCAACACCCACCTGATAGCACACAACAATCTGTACCTCTAGTTCCAAAGTATCAATCTCCTTCTGGCTTCCATAAGCATAGCATGCATATAAACATATTTGACAGCAAAGAACACACACAAAACAAACATAAAAAAAATTAAAATTAAAGTCAAGTGGACCTCTGGGGATTGGAGACTCTCCCCAGTATTATACATAACTGGTGACTGCTGTCATCTTTTGTCCATATGACACCCCATCAGGTCAAAGTCCATAGCCTTTATTGTTGTATTCCCATGTCCCCACATTTTCCCTCACTATTCCAATCCCCATAGCTAGTTGAGCCTCTGGTATATTAGAATAGACCTAGTAACAGTTGCAAAACTGAAATAAGCTAAGAAACCTGAAACTCCCTTTCACTGGCTCTGTTTAGAAATCACTATGATCTTTTCTGATGACTGCATAGCAAATTGGATTTACCTCTTCAATTTTGCATTATTCTTGTGTTATTGAGATTATGATGAATAATAAGATAATAACAGCAATTAGCCTCTGGATGACTAATGGTCTCTTAAATTGATTTTGAACAATCAATTTGAACATCTTCCCATGGCCAAATTAGAATAGGGAGGGACAGAGAGTTTTTGCACATATTACTGAGAAAGAAAATGATAAAAATCTTATTGAATACTTAAAATGGTGTGGAAGCTCCCTCAGGTTTGGAAATAAAGACAGCTGACATAGATGCTTATGTTTTCATTCTTAAAACAAAACAAAAAAATTGGTTGGTTGGAAAATTTTGCTTTTTTTTCTGTTATTTCAAGGTTAATGATACTTTTAATACAGGAAACATATGCTACACTGTAATTTTAGTACCTCTCAATCTGCCAGCATCTATTGAACCTTCAGCAAGCTGAAGGGTGGTATTCAACCTTGGCCATGGATTAGTAAACTCACTGTGTACCTATGTTTTTATGCAGTTTGCACTACCAAATGGATATCTTCCCACTACAACTGCTATTCTATTCTGACTCTATTATCTTAAGATGAAGGCTCAAAATATAATGGCAGCTCTGACTGTGGCTTATGCCTGGACTCCCAGAAGATGCAGTAGGATGAGAAAAGACAAAAAACAGGGGAGTGGGTGGGAAGAAACTAGCATTTAGGTGTAGAGAATATTAATGGAGGGATTGGTTTCCTGGCAGTAAAATCTCCATTTCATTATAAATGTTCACGTAGTTAATTTTCCTATATTTTTTCTGATGACATTGATGATTTTTGAACAGTTTTAAAAGTTCACATCATGCATTGCTGTTTCTGACCAGACTTACCTCGTTTTCAAGTCCTAGACTAATACAGATGTGCAGCCACTTTTTAATAAACAAAGGAATATATTACTATCGGAAATTATTAATTCATTATGCAAACCACTGGAACAATTCTACCAAGAGTAGAAGTGGTTTTGTAGAACTGGTTAGGGAGAAAGATGGGCTTCAGTATCAAACAGTATCAAAACCGAGACAGGATATGCAGGCAAGTCTGTATTAAAGCCGTTAACTAAAGGTAGCTATGTCTGATTTGAAGAGCCCTTCACAGAGAACACATTCTGGTTCAGAACTCTGAGGAATGTCATCTTCAGATAGTCCATGAAACTCCCACATCCTACAAATTTTTGTGACATGGATTTGGGTCCCCAAATTCCATGGCCCTAAGAAGTTTAAAGCTTAGGAAATTTCTTCAAGCTCCTGAAAGTGAAACTTATGTTATTTGAGCCTCTAGCACACCAGAATGTCACATGCCTGATGCCTTACAGCTGGTGAAAACTCCATTAAGTGTAATCTGAACATCATCCCCTCTGCATTTCTTCACACATGTGCATACAGGAACACATACATGCACACACACGCACACAAAATCAAAAACACAGGCACGGACACATTATTACTACTGTTTTTATTTATATTATATACATATCATTACTACTAATTATTTTATTTTACTTCATTAAAACATTTTAGTAAAAACTTTATAAAGCTAAAGTACTTTATAGTCCTGTGATTAAAACACATACAATATAAATAAAATATAAATGATTGATTATAGACTTCCTTCACAGGGATGGAAACTGGAAACTGAGTATGGCCTAGATCTGGATATAAACTGCTCTTTCAGAATACCTGAGTTGGATTGCCAGTAATCACATTGGGTGGCTGAAAACTACCTGTAATTCCAATTAGAAGGGACACAATGCCTCTTTTCTGGCTTCATTTGGCAGTTCCACTCTTTACACAAATCTTCTACACACAAACAAAAAAGAAGTGACAGATAAAAAATAAGTCTTTTTATCTCTGATATTCTTTTTTAATTTTTATATTAATTACAGTTTATTCATTTTGTATCCCAGCTGTAGCCCCTCCCTCCACCCCCCCAATCCTACCCTCTCTCCCTCATCTCCTCCTATGCCCCTATCCAGGTCCATGAATATGGGAGGTCCTCCTCCCCTTCCATCTGGCCCTAGTTTATCCAGTCTCAATCTGAACTGGCTGCAATGTCTTCCTCTGTGGCCTGTCAAGGCTGGTCCCCAATCCAGGGGAGGCAGTCAAGGAGCAATCCACTGAGTTCGTGTCAGAGAAAGCCCCTGTTTCCCTTACTAGGGTGCCCACTTGGATACTGAAATGCCACAGGTTTCATCTGATCTGGGGTTCTAGGTTATATCCAGGCAGGGTCTTTGGTTGGAGTATCAGTCTCAGAAAAGAACCTTGTGCCCAGATATTTTGGTTCTGTTGCTCTCCTTGGGGAGCTCCTGTACCCTCCAGGTCTTACTGTCTCCCCCTTCTTTCAGAGATTCCTTGCACTATGCCCAAAGTTTATTTATGAGTCTCATTATCATTCATACAATGCTGATAGAGTCTTTCAGAGGCCTTCTGAGGTAGGCTCCTGTCCTGTTTCCTGTATTTCCCTCCTTCCAATGTCTGTCCTGTTTGCCTTTCTGAGTGAGTATTGATCACCTTACCCAGGGTCCTCCTTCTAGCTTACCGTCTTTAGGTGTTCAGATTTTTGTAGGTTTATCCTATATTATATGTCTAGTATCCACTTATACACATCCTTCATACATACATACATATGTAAATGTATTTTGTATTTTCTCAGAAGAAGGGATGAGATGAGAGTCATACCCAAACTTTATGAGCACATGGTTTGGAGGGAACCGAGAACATTTATATCTAATTATCCCTAGACTTAGGCCAGGAAACTTCCAGCCTCCATCTGCTAAACTAGACTTACAATGTTTTCGGTCTCTAAGACTTATTGCTGAATGAGCTCACCCTTCTAGTTCTTTCTGAACTCTGGCTTGCTGTTTCAACTCAGCTGTTCCAGCTCAAAAATCTTCTCCAAGCTGGCTGATACAAACTGGCTTCTTTCTGCTTCTCACTGATTTTCTCTGCTTGGAAAAACTCTCTGAACTCCAGGACTGGAACTGCAAGAACTCCACTGTACTGTACTGTCTCCCTGAACTCTACTGTGTCCTACACTGTACCAGCCTTATACTGCTCAAAGCAGTCCCTGAACTCTCTCTGCACTGTTCTTTTTTTTTAATTTTATTTTTCTCATTAGTTACATTTTGTTAATTCTTTATCCCAGCTGTATCCCTCATTCCCTCCCCAACCCCACCCTCCCTCCCTCATCTCCTCCCTGCCCCTTTCCAAGTCCACTGATAGGGGAGGACCTCCTCCCCTTTCATATGACTTCCTTTTGTCAGGTATTTTCAGGACTGGCTGCAAAGTCCTGCACTGTTCTTAATTAGTTTCTCTTCCCTGTCTGAGAGTGAGGCATATCCTATGTCTGACTCATTCTGTCAAACCTTTCTCTGACTTTCATTTTTTTTTTGTTCCCCCGAATTAGATGTAATTGATTGGGATTAAAGGAGTGTACTGAAGGTGTATCTGTATTCCACCCAGAGAGATTTGACCTGTAGACTAAGTGCTTGACTGTATTCCAGTCAGATCACACAGTTCTGTGGGTACGATCACTTGCCAGAGAAGCCATGTTACCAAATTAAAATTCCTGTACATGCATGCATGCATAGAGACATGTACGTAAATAATTCCCTTTACTGTTTGATTAAGGATTTGTCTTTATGTCTGCTTCATCTTGCAAAGAATCTAGGTATGACATTTTCTTAGAGGATTCTGACTTCTTTATTTTTCCTGTTTTCCACATCCTGTTTTTTAAAACTGGATTGTGGAATTCCCAGATCACATTTCTCCTAGTTGGCAAGTTGATGAGTGTTATCTGTCCAGAATCTCCTTATTCACCAACATGTCCACCTTTGACTTCCTCAGTTCATTAAATAATATCTATCTTGATTTGACTCCGTTAATAATGAAATAAAAAATTATTATTTCATTGGTTGTAATAGGATTAAAGTGTCATAGCAGAAATAACTGGAAGCATTTTAAAGTGTTTAATTAATGTGCTTTGTAATTATCCAGAAACTCATCAATTTTGTGCCTTGATTGTTATATATTTAGAGGTGTCAGAACATACAGTAATTCTAGTATAAGAAGAATGGATAAAATATACATTCAAAATTACGTATTGCCCTTTTATATTAATATTCAAAATCACATAAGACAAAAAAAAGAAAGTCCCAGTGTAGCATAAAGTGAAACACCTCCCACAGGTAAAATGAAGTACAGAGGATAAAGAACACTCTACATTCATATCGTTCTTACATACACACTTCATATATGATGCGCTCTAAGGAGGGCATAGAATTGATACAAGGACAGCTGACTGTGATTAACTGACAAGAGTAGAAAAAACCACAGAGATGAGGCCCTTCCATCATTTTCCATTTTAATTCCAATAGCCTGAGAACCTGTTCACCTATGCAATTATCTTGGCAATAATTAACATAGGGATGATCAATATATATATACATACATACATATATATATATGTTACACAAGGGTATGTTCCATTTGCTTTAGAGTACAATTTTTCTAAATCTTATATCACCTTCAGGTTGATGTTAGATCATTGGTATTTTATTCCCATTTTTCAGATTACATACAAAACTAAAACAGATCAAAGATATGAATTGACTTGCTTAAGGTCACAGAAATAATAAACGTCAAAGCAAAGGATTTAAAGTTAGTCTTCTGATCTTAAGTTCATGATTCTTTCCTCGGGAACAATATATTGCTAAAAGATTAGACCCAAAGTGAATGTTAGAGATTATTTTATCCTGGAATGGAAGATACTTTTGAAATAATGTGCCAAATGTAATCATTCAGAGCTGCCTAGAATGTGTACTTAGAACACAGAGATCCACTGCTGGCTCAGTAGAAAAAAAAGCAGTGATTGATTATTAATGTCTGCCACAGGCACACATGCCAGATACATTCTAGCCCTTGCTGTTTCTTTCCTTCCAATTTTACCAATAGAACAAAATGAAACTGAGAGATTTTAAGTAATTGCCGAAGCACTTGGCACCCTGTCTGAAAACCTACGGTGATGGCCTCACCTGACCTCATAACTACTGACATGAGCCGAGTCCTTCCCCTAGAGTTTTCAGTGACGTGCAGAATCACCCACTTCTCTGATTTGCTTTCTGCTTCTTTTTCTCCACTTCTCTAATTTGCTTTCTGCTTCTTTTTCTCCACTTCTAATGTGAGAGTACGTTGAGCTTTATGTTAGCAAGATTGCTTAAAGATTTTGAATAAGAATGAATAAGAGCATACGGCCAATTATTGATAGTCTTTGACTGCTGAGGTGGAAAATGGTTGAGCAACCACAGAGGGGTTGTTTAACAACCAGACATACTTAACTCACAGGAAACATTGTGAGTTAGTCTTTCCTAAAGGGGTTTGATACAGTCATCCGGAAAACACCACTCAATTTTTCATTGGTGTTTAGTAACCACAGACTCTATACATTAAAATGAAACTCAGGCTGTAGATTCCTACCATCACTGGGAGGGCCTCCACACAGAAATAGAGAGAAAGTACATACAGTTAAATAAGGTGGAAATTTGAAGACTCTATTCAGAAAATTATACAATGGTAGCTCAAAACTCATGAGTTGCTAGCGAATTAAATAAGACAATGCTCCTTTTCAGCTTCTTGAGTTCTTTATATATACTGGATATGAGTCCTCTGTCAGATAAAGGGTTGGTGAAAATTCTTTCCCAATCTGTAGGCGGTCGCTTTGTTTTGATGACGGTGTCCTTTGCTTTGCAGAAGCTTTTTAATTTCATGAGGTCCCATTTATTGATTGTTGCTCTTAGAGCTTGTGCTGTTGGTGTTCTGTTCAGGAAGTTTTCTCCTGTACCAATGAGTTCTAG
>REGO01000547.1:656849-698712 GCA_010120015.1 Rhombomys opimus
ATATACTCACTCATATAGACATATAATATAGGATAAACCTACTAAAATCTGTACACCTAAAGAAACTAATCAAGAGGGAGGACTCTTGCTAAAATGCTCAATTCCTATCTAGAAAGGCAAAGAGGATGGACACCAGAAGAAGAAGAAAAGAGGGAACAAGTCAGGAGCCTGACACAGAGGACTCTGCCATGCAGACTATCAATGCAGATGCTGAGACATATGGGCAACCTTTGGGCAGAGTGCAGGGCATCTTCGGAGAAAAGTGGGAAGCAGTAAGATAGTTTTTCAATGAAGAATAAATAATAATATTTTTAAATCAGGAATTGCTGTAGAATCTGTGCTAATGTAGATGTCTGTGCATAAGTGTTTTCATTCTGAATCATCTGCTGACTAACCTAATTGACTTTGTCTTGTAGACATGCTTTTTAAATTTTCTCCTGATCTGTAAATGGAGACCAACTTCAATTTTAACATGGAAATGCTTGTACTGTTTTTTATTTAAATGAACAAGGACATCTTACTAAATTTTCTAGTTTTCACAACTCTGGCTAATGAACATTATCAGGCTGGAGTGTGTGTGTGTGTGTGTGTGTGTGTGTATACTTGTGTGTTGTACATATATAAAACTATTGTTTTAATCTTTTCTTCTTCTTCAGGGTAAAACTCCAAGTATTTTAGGTGTTGAATCTGTATCTTTCTTTGTACAGACAGCCTAGTAACCTAAAAAAGAGCAATAATCAGTTGTTTAATACATCAACTGTTTAACAAATGAATTAATGAAATTGTAGCAACTTTGTCACTAGATGGTCATAACAAATTGTAATAACATCTGCCAGTATTTTGAAATGTCCTGATATAAAGCCAGCCACTTCAGCAAGGATCAGCATCTTATATGTGACTAGTTCTTATATTAATATTGCTTGAAGTTCATCTTTTATGTCACCAGCTGTCCAGAGATGGTAAGTGCAGAATTTTTTGATAAGTAGTCATAATTGTCAATTAAAAAAACTAGGAATCAACAAATAACATATTTCTATACCCCCAACTTTATCACTTGCATATCGCTATTTTGTTTTTACATCTCAAAGTTTTGTTTAAGCAAATATCTATGTTCACTTAAATATATACATATGTCGCCTAAATACAGCTTTGACGTTGGAGACTGGAGAACTCCTCATACTTCCACATTCAAGTCAGGCCCAGTTTTACCTGATTCAAGATGTTTCCCTGGAGCCTTGTAAGTATACAAGTTTTTGGATAACTGCAATTATTGATACTACAGCTTTGAACTCTATGAGTTAGCAATCATTTTAAAGTTTCCTTGACAGCTCTCTACATTAGAAATAGAAGAGAAAGAAGCCCATGCAAATATCTCCCTCATAATAAGATGTATCTTCCAAATAAGCAATATTAATATTTGCATTATTTCATTTTTATAGTCAAATTTATATGTATCTGACTACCCTAATCATTAACTTTGTGAATCATTGCTTTACATTTTGTATATGTTTGTCTCATTTAAACTTTTCAATGGCCTATGTTTGGAAGACACTGTTATGTATACACTGTAGAAGAGATGGTAGTTTAAATAACTGAATTATTGTAGTACCTGCGCAGTCATATACAAATTTGTATACTGAACCTTGTTCAATATTGTCGCATACATCTATACTCCTGCATTAGAAATCATTTGATCACAAAAGAAAATCAACCTGTGGATGTAGAAATTGAGTGGTTCATATTTTTTCTTCTAATAACTGAGAAATTAGGTTCTAATATTTAGCTCTCAACACAGAATAAAATTTGGGAGTGAAATTTTTGTGACAAGATCATGACACATGATTAAAGTTTCATTCCTACAATAAAAAATATAGTCTTGCACTTTCTACATGTTTAGGTATTATTGCCAGTGTCCTTACCCAGTACTTAGAATTTGTCTACTGTATCTGAGACTGTTGGGGAAAACAGAGAGTAGGGAAAGAAAAAAGATCCTTGTATAGAACATACAAGTTGGCACTAAAAACTTGTGTTGTATGAAGTCACCCAGAGAGTGAGTATAGATAGACGAAAAGAGCCTTGAGATGACTGATATTTAAAGAAAAATAGAAATTCAGAAAAAAATATCTTAATGGCAAGAGTTAGAAAAAAAAAGATTCACATCTTGAGATCAAGAAAAGAGAGCACGTTTCCACAATGCGAAAGTTATACTTGAGTAAAGGATTTTGTTGAATCAGTTAAAATGTGTATGATAGGTGGAATAGTGGTTTGCAGAAACCGTGGGGCGCTGATCCATGGTAGCAATGTTGTACTAAAACAGAAGAAAGTGGGGTGAGCCTCATGTGGGGGCACACACCTGTAATCTCAGTACTCAGGGAGACAGAGGCAGGTGCATGTTTGTGAATTAGAGGCCAGCCTGGTACACAAAGCAAGTTCAGGACAGCCAAAGCTTCACAAAGAAACCTTGTCTCAAAAAAAAAAAAAAAAAAAAAAAAAAAAAAAAAAAAAAAAAAAAAAAAAAAAAAAAAAAAAAAAAAAAAAAAAAAAAAAAAAAACAGAACAAAACGAAACAAAAACAAAAACAAAAAACTCCCCCAAAACAAAAAAGGGTGAAAAGGGTGAATAAGGCATTTTTGTCTAGGTACCAATAGTATATATAAATAAACTGAGGAAGAAAACAAAAGCGTGAACATTTTTCTCAGACTATGATAATCAGAAGGTATAATGAAGCTAACTATACTGCAGGACACAGAAGTACATCAAATATCAACACATATTCATTATGGTCACGGTTCATTAAATATCTGCATTTAACATCTCAAAGTTGCTTTAGCTATTCCAGTCCTACCTACCTATGGTATGCACATACACACATAGAATTCGCAGTAACAACAGACACTGAACAAGCATCGTGAAGCCTTGGCAGGTTTGGCATGCAAGCCAGGCTACTGAGGCTCTAGTGTTACCGACACTGCCAGATGGCATTCATTTAATTCTACTCAGTTATGCTTTTAAATTTGATTTGAGAAATGTATCATAAAATGCTATTCTGAAGTGCAGTGCTGAATCTGTAAGCAGTCTGGGAGCTTGGGAGCGTGTGTCTGCTCGGGGATTTCTTCAGAAAATGGATTGAGATCATGTGTGCCTGTACAATGTCACAGGCTGATAGTTATTCTTTGTTGAATATAGTGACAGGCGTACACTGATCCTGGATTTCTCACTGTTGAGAGAATATCAGAAGCAAACCACACATCTCTAGGAAATTGAAGGAAGGATTACAAAGAATGGATGAAGTCATATTAAAATTATAATTTTAATACATGACATAATTTTAAAAGACTTCACATATGTAAGAAGTTGAATATATGTTAGTTTGTCACTTGTCTTTACTTTAGTGAATGTTCCTATACACTCACTACTCTAATCTCTTTCTGGCATCAGCATCTCTAGAAATTATTTGTATGTAAGGCACTTAATCCATTGTCATCAGAGAGGAACGAAATGTATCCTAGGGTAGCCTAGGAAGTACTGAAAAAATATATGAAGGCTTATGTTTATCAAATATTTTAGCTTTCATGTTAACGCATTTAGTTTTTAGAATTTTAATATGTATATAATGTGTTTTGATCATATCTAGCACCTCCTCCTTGATCTTTCCAGACCAGTCCACTCTTTTCCCTTCACTGTTAATTATATATTCCTTATGTGTGTGCTTGTAAAAAATAAATAAATAAGTCCAGATTGGCTGTGTATCTCCTTTCTGTCCATATATTGCTCTTTCTTTTGATTCATTGACTAACTGATTGATGTATTTTTATTGAGACACAAAAATCACAATAACATTGAGAAAGTTTGCTTGATGGATCTCACATAACATCTACAGTTCTGTTTGCTTTAATGATTATATGTCCTTAGAATGGTTTATTTTAATCATCATGATTATCAGTGAGAAGTAAAATAGAAGCAGAGCTGTCAAACGCACTGCTCAGCTTTTGCCTTTCTGATAATCAAAACAGAAAAGTATTAACTCTTAATTACCAGTTCCTAGGAAACCATAGGTGGTAGTAACTTGTCTCCATTTTGGCGTTTCAGAAATACCTCAAGTGATACCTTGTATAAACTTTCCCAACAAGAGCAAAGAGTTGGATCCTAATTTAGAATGTCTGTACTTCTGACTTATCTCTATGCTCAGGAAAGGTACAAAGCCTAGAATTGTGATTATTCAAAGTTGAGGCAGAATTCTTCCTCTTGAACCTGAGCTCATGGAATTCACATCAAAGAAAACAGGAAATAATTACCCTTGCTACACAATAACTAGTCAATTAGAAGTGATATGACAACAGCTGGCAGTGGGAGCTAGCCTGGCCACATTGGGCCTCATGATCTGCTTTGCTGATATAAAAGGTTCAAATTTCGTGAAGGATTTCTCAGCCATGGTTTCCTGAGTTTATCTGTAATGAATGCATGTATGTCCCTCTGTGTCAGCACTGTCATGAGAACTACTTTGTTGTTTTCATATGTAAACTTCAAGTGCTGATCCCCTTCTAACTGACTAGTTATTGTGTAATAGGGGTTTTATTGACTGTCTTCTTTAACTAGAATGTGAATTCCATGGAAACTCCAGTCTGCCTGTACTTCCACTCCACTACACATTGTATTTTATTTAATATCTATTGGTGTGACACTTGATCACCTAGCTTAATGAGATTTTAGTTGTGACAAGACTTTACATAGTTAAATTGCTATTAACAAAATTTCATAGATGAGGAAAGGCAGAGCTCAGGTTCGAGAGGAAGAATTCTGCCTCAACTTTGAAAAATCCCAATTTGAGGCTTTGTAATTTGTGTGAGTGTAGAGATACGTCAGAAGACATTTATTTCCAGTGGCGAAAAGTATGATTACATCTCTTTTTTATTTATTACAATATGTTCACTTTGTAACCTAGCTGTAGTTTCTTCCCTCATCTCCTCGAAATCCCACCCTCCCTAACTCTTCTGCTCCTATGACTTTTCCCCAGTCCACTGATAAGGGATGTCCTCCTCCCCTTCCATCTCACCCTATCCTATCAGGTCTCATGAGGACTGGGTAAATTGTCTACTTCTGTGGCCTGGTAAGGCTGCTCCCCACAAAGGGGGGGGATGTTCAATTAGCCAGCCACTGAGTTGATGTCAGAGACAGCCCCTGCTACCCTTACTAGATAATTCACTTGGAGACTGAGCTGCCATGAGCTACATTAGGGCAAGGATTCTATATTATCTCCATGCATGGTCTTTGATTGGAGTAGAAGTCTAAAAAAAATGATAGGAAAGAAAGAAGAAAGAAAGAAACAAGAAAGAAAGAAAGAAAGAAAGAAAGAAAGAAAGAAAGAAAGAAAGAAAGAAAGAAAGAAAGAAAGAAAGAAAGAAAGAAAAAGACCCCTGGGCCCAGATTTTCAAATTCTGTTGCTCTCCTCTTAGCACTACTTTCATTGTTTCTCATAAGTTTGGGTAAGTTGTGCCTTCATTCATTGAATTTTAGGAAGTCTCTAATTTCTTTTTTCATTTCTTCCCTGACCAAGCTGTCATTGAGTAGAGAGTTGTTTAGTTTCCATGTGTATGTAGTATTTTTGTTATTTCTGTTGTTGTTGAGGTCTAGTTTTAGGCCATGGTGGTCTGATAGGATACAAGGGATTATTTCAGTCTTCTTGTATCTGTTGAGACTTACTTTGTGCCAGACTATATGGTCAATTTTGGAAAAGGTTCTGTGAGGTGCTGAGAAGTTATACTCTTTTGAGTTTGGGTGCAAAGTTCTGTAGACATCTGTTAGGTCCATTTGACTTAGTAACTTTGTCAGTGTGATTATTCCCTAGTTAGCTTCTGTCTAGGTGATTTGTCCCTTGGTGAGAACAGGGTTTTGATATGTGATTTCAGCTTTAATAATCTTTCATTTACAAATGCAGGTAAATGCTCTTGTATTTGAGGCATAGATAGATGTTCAGATTTGTGATGTCTTTTTGGTGGAATTTTCCTTTGATGAGAATGAAATGTTCTTCCTCATCTTTTTTGGTTAATTTGGATGGCTATTCCAGCTTGTTTTCTGGGTCCTTTTTCTTTGTTTGTTGTTGTTATTTATTTTTCTTGTTGTTTTATTTTCATTTTCATTTTTATAATAATTGCAGTTTATTTACTTTGTATCTCAGCTGTAGCTCCCTTCCTCATTCCCTCCCAACCCCACCCTTCCTCCCTCTGCTCCTCCCTGACCCTCTCTAAGTCCACTGATAGGGGAGGTTCTCCTCCCCTTCCATCTGATGCTAGCTCATCAGGACTGTCTGCAATGTCATCCTCTGTAGCCTAATAAGGCTGTTCCTCCCTTGTGGGTGGAGGGAAGTCAAAGAGCCAGCCACTGAGTTCATGTGAGAGACAGTCCCTGTTCCCCTTACTAGGCAATTCCACTTGGATACTGAGCTGCCATGGGCTATGTCTGAGCTGGGGTTCTATGTTATATCTTTTCCAGCCTTTTACTCAGAGGTAGTATTTATTTTTGTTGCAGAGGTGTATTTCTTGGATGCAGTAGATGTGGATCCTGTTCTCACAACCATTGTTAGTCTGTGTCGTTTTATTGGAGAGTTGAGTCTGTTGATGTTGATAAATAATAGTGACCAATGAATGTTAGCTCCTTATGTTGGTGGTGGAGTTGGTGGTGATACTTTTTTTCTATGCTTGTTTTCTTTTAAATTTTTGTTGTGAAGTTATTTATATCTGTGTTTTATTGTGTGTAGTTAGTTGGTTTTGTAACATTGGAATTTTCTTTCTAGTATCTTCTGTTTGCTGTGCAGATATTGTTTAAGTTTAGTTTTGTAATAGAATATTTTGTTTTCTCCATCTTGATTGAAAGCTTTGTTGGGTATAGCAGTCTAGGTTGGCATCTGTGTTCTCTTATAGTCTGCTTGATATCTGCCCAGGCCCTTCTGGCTTTCAGAGTTTCTGTTGAGAAGTCTGGTGTGATTCTGATAGGTCTACTTTTGTGTGTTATTTGGCCTTTTTTCCTTGCTGCTTTTAATATTTTTTTCTTTGTTCTGTAGAATTAGTGTTTTGACTATTAGGAGTTTTATTTCTGGTCTAGTCTATTTGGTGTTACGTAGGCCTCTTGCATGTTTAAGGCCATCTCTTTCTTTAAGTTGGGAAAATTTTCTTCTGTGATTTTTCTTGAAACCATTTTCTGGATCTTGGAGCCTGGAATCTACTTTTTAGTCTATTCCTGTTATTAGATTTTGTCTTTTCATAGTGTCTTTGGTTTCTTGGATGTTTTGTGTCAGGATCCTTTCTGATTTTATGTCTTTTTTAAGAGATGTACCAGGGCACAGGTGTCTTTCACGAGACTGTTCCTCTAACCAAGGACCATGTATGGATATAACCTAGAACCCCTGCTCGGATATAGCCCATGGTAGCTCAGTGTCCAAATGGGTTCTCTAATAAGGAGAACAGGGACTATTTCTGACATGAACTCAACAGTGAGCTCTTCCACTCCCCTCCCACAAGGAAAGAGCAGAGAGGACATTGCAGCCAGTCCAGAGGAGACTTGATAAGCTAGGGTCAGATGGAGGGGGAGGAGGTCCTCCCCTGTTAGTGGACTTGGAAAGGGGCAGGGAGAAGACGAGGGAGGGTGGGATTGGGAGGGAATGAAGAAGGGGGCTAAGGCTGGGATACAAAGTAAATAACCTGTGATTAATATAAAAATAAAAAATCAAAATAGAAAAAAAAAAAGAGAGATGTACTGATTTCTGAAATTGTGTCTTCAGAGCCCAAGATTCTCTCCTCCATATCTTGAATTCTGGTGGTGATGCTTACCTTTGTGATTTTTGAGCTCTTTGCTAGGTTATCTATCTCCAGGAGTTTCTCTGTGTGTGTTTTCTTTATTTATTCTGTTTTCATGGCTTGCACCATTTCCTTCATCTGTTTGTATTTAGATTCTTTTCTGTCCATGATAACTTCTATTTTTTTGTTTGTTTCTTCCTTATATGCCTCTGTGTATACCTCTACATGTTTCTCTATTTGTTTGGCTGTATTTGCCTGTATTTCTTTGTGAGCTTTGTTCGTTTCCTCTTTATGCACCTCTAATAACTGGATAACATAGATTTGAGATCATTTTCCTGTGTTTCAAATGAATTAAAATATCCATTGAATTTTGGGGTGGTTGGTGAAGCCATGATGTCCTAATTTTTGTTGGATGTGTTCTTAAACTGGACTCTTGCAGTCTAATTATCTGTAACCTTCACTGTTTTTTCCTAGAGTCTATACTTCAGACCGGATCCATCTGTCTCTGGAGTCTATATTATTCTTCAGGAAGATGAGAGAAGTCCACTGGTTTGAGAGTGGATGTTGGTGTTTCAGTTATAGCTAAGTGTGTGTAGAAGTGTGCTTTGAAGGCCTGGGTACTAAAGCGTGTAGATGCCTGGAAGGGCGGAGCTTAAGCGCAGGTGGCGGTGCTGGCATGTTCATGGGCACAGTTCACTTGAGCAGGTGCCCTGAATTCTGCAGTGGACCACAGTCCTGTCCTAGTGTCATCCAGGCATTCAAAACTGTCTGGGTTGCACCATCTTGCCTCCAGGAATTGTTCACCTGAACCCCACTGGGAGACCCACAGTAGAGAAGCTTCAGTGTGGAGAACGCTGTCCCAGAGATCCCTATGTTGCCCATTGTGGGTGTGTTGTTGTGAGGGACCCAATATCTGGCTGCTGGTATAGAGGGACTCTGGATCTGGGGCTATGCATGCTCTCAACTGAAGGTGTACTCACTTCCTCAGGGGCCTATGCAGAAAGCACATGGGTCCTTCTGGTTCTCTACTCTCAGATTTCGGCCCGCAGGGGCAAATGAAAGTGTAGGAGATCTGTCAGCTGTGTCCACTTCCGGCTGCAGGGCAGGGAGGGCTGTACTTGTGGAAATCTCTGCTGTATCAGTCACAGAGCAGGACATTCATGCTTGGGGTGACCACTGCGTCCTCCACCAAGCAGGGAGGCCCACGCTTGGGGCAAGGGAAAGTTCAGGGGGTCAAATGTTCACCACTCTCAGATCCCAGAGATAGCCATAGGTGACATGGATCCCAACTGTCCCAGATCACAGGTTGTCCTCTCTCTTCCAGGAAACCTCAATGATGATGTTCTGGCTTCAGCCACCCTTCTATTCACCATTTTCGGGGTTTCGGATCCTCTGGTCCTCAGATATGGTTCTTGTTGGTCATTGCCATGTTGGACTCATGGGTATATCTCTTAATTCATATTCAAGCATTTGCGATGCATTTACAGTATACAGTGCTAGCTGTGGGATATGTTTCTAGTCTCTTAACTTTTTTCTTTCCACAAATGCATGTTTGCATAAAGTTTGATATGTGTTTGCATATTTGTGCACATGTCCATGCATGAAGGACATGCCTTTGTGTTTGCACATCTGCCATAGTGTAGATTTGAGGAATAAAGGACAACTTTGGGTACAAGTCCTCCCTTTCTACTTTGTTTGATACAGGGTTTCTTTGTTGTTTTCATCTGTTTACACCTAGCTAGCTGTATGAGAGTTTCGGGGAGTCCCGTCTCATCTCCATTTTGTCATTGGAATGCTAGGATTACAGACATGTGCTGTACTACCCAGCTTGATATGGGTTCTAGAGATTCAAATTGGGCTCCTCATACTGCACTATTAGTGCTTTAGGCACAGAGACTTTGCCCAACCCTTGTCACCTACTTCTGACTTCTCTGTTCACTGTGCATTATTTAATCGATGCCTCTGGGCTTTATAACTTTGAGTCTACCATTACTTATTTATCGTGATAAAAATTGCTGTGACAAATCATATCTTTGTGTGCCCTTATTCACTTATTAAATTGATTTACCTTGAACTACTGACACAAAAAGTGTGCATAAAAATCAAGCTATAGTAGTACCATATGAATTTTGCACACAAACTGGTACAACCCATGCAAAAGATATATAAAATACATAGACATAATAAAACAAAGATATCTAGAAGTTTCCTGAACTCTAATGTTTCTTAAAAAATCTTAATATAGAAAATTTTGGATCCTGTTTTTGCCAAACACATACCAATGCTAAATATGTGGTCATTATTTTCAAGAACACATTTCAAAGCTTCGTAAGACATCGTCAGAATATTAAGGAATATATCTTGAAGGGAATTGAGTTAACTTTGAAATCTGTCTAAAGAAAGGAATATGAAATATCACCATATACAGACATGGCCTGTCTACATTACTGTAAAATTACTGTATTGTAGGACACATACTCTGCTAGTTTGGTTTTTGTAAAACATTCGTCAGCCTTCCATTAATGTTAACAGAGAGGCATTGTAACTATGTCTTTGTTAATTTGAAATAAATTTTTGCTGTCATCACTTTTTTTTTAATTTATGAATTCTTCCTTAAACCCCTCACTCAAATTTTGCTATGTGATAGTACCCATGAAAGGTAACTTTATCCTAGTAGAAAACTTAAATTTTCCCCTAAAGCTTTTACTCCTGTGTTTTAGAGTAAGGAAGAGACAAAACTTGCTTGGAAAAAAAAAAAATCACAAGATGTCTTTATCAATCTCTTCTCAACTTAGTTTTCTGTTTCTCTTGAGAACCATATAGTAGAATCTTTGACCTTTATTTCTTCAAAGCCACTATGGATTGCCCCGAGGAGATATGTTTTCTGGTGAGGATTACAGAATCCACTCTAACAAGTACCCCAGTGCATTCACGTGTCATACTTTAAAACCCTCTGAAGCAGTCACTATAGCCTGTGTGGTGACCCCATGCGTACACAAATATATTCTCTTGCTTGCCTGAGCTCATTGGCTGAGGTTCAGGTCAGACTTCAATGTAGGTAGCACAACTCAAAGGTCCTAGTTTCCAGTACTGAATCATGTCGTGTAGTAGTTAAACCAACACTCCCATTTTTGCAGCTTCCCACTTCCTGGTATCTGATGAGGCTCTTCTTTCCCATAAGTCACATATCTCAGAACCTTGTGTTGATGTGAGTCTTGTTATACTAAATAAATGCATATCCTTCTCTAGCATTTCTCCCTTCTTTTGGAAGATCCTTAAACCTATACCACGAGGAGTGAGTCAGTCGCATTTAGCCACAACAACTAGAAGAGAACCCTTCTGACTTTTTCTTTAATTCATTCCTTACAGAATGAGATTTTTACTCTAGGAATAAAAGTATCCTATATGGCTTGAGATACCTATTTGTCTCCCTTTAATTGACTGATGTTATTGACACAATCATTGTTTCCATCAGAATAGTGTTCATGACTGTCAAACCTTGGAAGTGTCCCTCATAACCTCAAGTTATGAAGAGGAGTCTTATCTATGAATTTTATATAATAAAAATTAAATGTAGTTTCTTCTTCTTTGGCATCTTGTAGAAAAAGAAAAAGAGGTCATTGTTTCCTTTAGAGTAAAATAGAATGCCCCTTGGGTGTTGCGTGTGTGTGTGTGTGTGTGTGTGTGTGTGTGTGTGTTAGAAAATGACTTGTTACTCAGGAAGACTGAGTCTGCTTCCATCTAGGTGTAGTCTTTACAGACTCTGCTGCCACCTCGGGGGGAAGGCTCATGTCTCATGCCTCACAGACACCAGGGAGCCTTCACAAGCCTGGGAGATTTTCAACCCAAATTGTGATGTTATCAGGAGCTGTTCTTTAATGTAGATGAACACAGGACTTCACATGTAGTTAGCAAGATAGTTTCTGTCTAATAAATAGCTTAGCATAAGTTGTAAAATGTCACAAAACACCAAGAGGATATTTTTGAATATTTTATTTCTTTTTGTTTAGTTTTGTTTTTCAAGACTGTTTTATTTTGTTTTGTTTTGTTTTTTGGTTTGGTTTTGTGTTTTTTTGTTTGTTTGTTTTATAGCCTTGGCTATCCTGGACTTGCTTTGTTGACCAGTTTAATACTTCCTAATCAACATAAATTATTATGCTAAATCTGTAGATCACTTCATTTATATATATATATATATATATATATATATATATATATATATATATATATATATATATATATATCTTTGTGTGTCTTTAAGTATAGGTGTGCTGTGTCATGAGAGTATGTGTGTTTGTGTGTCTGAGTGTGTGTGTGAGCATAGGCCATGGATGAAAATCTGGTTCCTTGTCCTATAACTCTATTTTTTTAATTTAACCTGTATAACGGTATCAATCTGTGTCCCCAAGCCCCTCACACACACTAAGGTTACAGACTTGTGCTGATAGCCCTGGATCTTTAGAGTGGGTTCTGCCAATCAGAATTCAGATCTTTCCACTTGCACAGCAAATAATCACTCACTGAGCCATGTCTCTAGCTCATGTTCAACACATTAAGGATGATACCTTGATGTGGCGTGCTATCTGGTTGGTCCAACACTACCTTATAGCTGAAATGAGCTTTTAAAAGTGTGATTTAATCACTCAACCTCAATAAATTAATAGAAAACAGAGACAGAATCTGAACATAAATGACTAGATTTAGGGAAGGTATGTCTTACAACAATCATGTCTCATTTTTCATCTAATTTTGAAAATGGAGGCTGTTTGTTAGTATAAATTATGTTTATTCTTGAATTACTCTCTCTTTGAAACACCTCAGTCTTTGACTTAATATACATCAGATGCTATCACCATCATGCTCTCTGAGAACTACTTAAGAATACTCAGTAGCTAATTTTCTTTTCTGTTTGTGTCCGTCTCCATCCTTCTGACACCAGTGAGTTACATCTTTTTGCAGCTTCCAGACTTAAGCAGGACAATAGTAAAGCTCTGGGCTTCTCAGGCCACAAACTGGCCATGGCATAATGAATGACCTGCAGCGTCGGACTGCTTCTGGAATGCCAAAGACCACAGCTCCATGCCTCCAGCATGTGACCCACAGTGCACTCTACTGGGATGGGAAATGGGTGCTGGCTGCTAGAATACCAAATGGCTGCTCAGGAGGAAGGCAGGGTGAATGCTGTGAATAAGCCTTCCTGAAGGGATAGTGACTGACTTCCTGCTGTGAGATGACATCCCCTAATACTCATTTCACCTGAGTCTTAGTCCCCACTTCCCTGAGAAATTCCCACTGAAAAATATCTGCTCCTTCCCATGCACAGAAGCAGATCTGATCTAGTGCTCAGAAATCGAGCTCTTCTGTGCAAACTTCCTATGATTTGCCTAAGAGAAGAAACATACAGCATTTTTAAAATTTTATTTCCCAATGCTTCAATTTAGACTTAGAAAGCTTTGCTATCACGTTAGATGGGGTTGACAACTAAAAAGTCCTATTCAGAGCATGTAACTCCCTCATGACAAAGTCTGAACCATTGTGGAATTTACCCATGAAGGAATAAAGAAAGGTGTGAAGATTTTACCTCTGCTATATTTTATAACTGGAGTTAATGAATCTCACTACCTCATTTTTTTTCATCTTATTTATTTAGTTAGTTAAGCTTTTTTTTTTTTTTTCCAGTGTCATCCCTTTGTAAATATTCTTTTTTTCTCTTGGTTTTTCATTGCATTTCAATGCATTCATTTTAAAAGTGGAGATTTGCAAGGTGAGTATGAAAACTCCAGGGTACTACATATACAAAATCTATAAGACGATAAGAAGATAAGAGGCCAAACCCGCTGAAAGCTTTGGGACTTGCAAGCTTGTCTGTAATACCCTTAAGCCAAAGCAATCTGCCCGCCTCCCCTCCACCCTGTTCGCCTAACTCAGGCAGATAAACTCAGCATTAAAATGAGTCAAGCAGGAGGCCGCCTCAATCACGGCTCGTTTTACTTACAGTGTAGTACTGAGAAAGGCCATAAACTTCAGCCTGACAGATCTAGAATGCTCATTTCAATATGCTTTCCCTGTGTGCAGCCTTGCTGATCAGATTTCATATTCTGCCAACAAAATATAGCAAACATATTAACGACATGTGGTAAATTGCCACTGGATATGCTGACTCCCAATGATGTAAAGAGTTGTGTATAAATGAGAGTATCTGGCTGCCTGATACCGCTTTGAGGGCCAAGAACGATGTCCCATTCTGAGGGGATAATAGAGGGACAGGCCAGTTACAGAGAGCTTCTGTGGTCCCACTCAGTGTGGGAAGCCTGGAAGGACAGGATGTCACAGCCAGAAAAAACAAACAAATGAAAACCATATAAACATTTTATTATCTTAGCACACTAATCTTACGTATGTTAAAGTCACGTTCAAGAGGAGGGAAGTGGAAGAGCCAATGTGAAACCACAAGTGTATAATTCTGAGTAAAATCCAAGTGCTCTTGTGTTTCTGTTTTTATTTTTATTGGCAATAGTCCTAAGAGAGTGCCTGGACCTAAAGAAAGACTGAAATATCCCCTGATAAGTGGATGCAGTAGGCCTGTACCCAATAATTCATCAGCAGCCCAGGGCATGGCTGTGTTTAGCTTTCCACTTTGCTCTAGTGTCTGACTCCTCTAATGAAGACATTGCAGGGCAGTGAGGAGGTAAACTATGAGAAAATACACTATTCTGGAATCACAAAAGGGCAAAAACCATTCCGTAAACTTGTCACAGCACAGTAATAATTTCATTAGCAATATAAGATGCAAAGCTACCTTTTTTCCACTATCTATGGCCAGTAAAATGAAACATGTTCAGACTCTGGTTCACTCATTTACAAATACATTCTAGGTAAGTTGGCAGTTTATAAGAGCCTCCTTCATCTGATCCTGTCATCTCTTCTTTTCATTCCTTCTCTCTCCTCTCTTGCTCTTCCTCAGTCTCTCCATCCATAGTGCCTGCTTGCCTGCCTACTTGCCTGCCTTTTTTCATTTTAACTATCCTCTATTTAATCTCTTTTCTTCAACAAATGTCTGCTCACACTCATGCCCTGTGCAATCCCCCCAAATATAACAAAACAATGCTTTGTTTTAACCAGCTATTCAATGCACTAAATCAATAGTGCCACAGTTGGAATCCAAGAACTGGAAAATGAAAGTGGTTATGGAAGACCAGGAGAAGAGGGCCTCATTTAGGCCAGATAGAAGGCAAGTCAATGTAAGCTTCCTCCTATGCATGACTCCTAAACTGGTGCATACTGGTTGGTGCAAACTCGATTAAGGCAGAGGACAGCAGAAATTCCAAAAAAGAAAGATATTTTTTAGATGAAATCTAAATTGAGCTCAGAGGCTGTTAAATGTACATTGTGATATAAGTGGAAATATATGAGATTAGAGAGGTGAGGTGGACAAATCTCTTAAAAAAAGAAACTATGAAGAATTTGCAATGTATTCGAAGAACAGAAACAATGAGGACGTTCAATGAACATGACAAATTTGCCTCCTGGGGAAAATGATCCATATACAGTCGATCTGGACTCTGTCAGACTTGATGTAGTATCAATATTATCTGAATATATATATATAAATTAAAATAGTCTCAATAATATGTATGTTTATAAATATATGCATATATGTTCAGCAACTCACCCATGAATATATGCTGCAGACTTTCTGTTATCTTCTTTTTGGGTGATTGTCCACTTTAATTTTTTATTCAATTTTTCATGAGTGTGTATATGTTTTGATGCACACATACACATGTGTACATATGTATAGCATACATGTTCACAAGTATTTACATGAGTGTGGAAATCTGAGATTGATGCACTAAGTCTGCAGAGCTATTTTTCATAGTACTTCTAAATTTTTCATGAAGGCGGAGTCCCCAGTCAAACCCAAAGCTCATAGATATGGCTGGTCTCACTAGACCAGTACTGGGGACCTGCTGTTTCCATCTTTCATGGCTGGACTTACCATGTACTGAACACTGGTCCGTACACTTCCAGAGCAAGAACAAACCAATGGGACACACTATTAGCCCCACATATTATTTTCATTTTAGTCAAGTTTCTCTATGAAGATAGAGCTCATTGCCTCGGCTAGGGTTTCTGGTCAGTGACTCTCCTGTGTCTTCCTTGTCACTGCTTGAATTACAGCAGCTGCCATTGTGCAACCTTTCCTTTCTTTTCCATCTTTTTCACTTGGGTGATGGGAATCTGATGTCAGGCCCACACGCTTGCATAGCAAACACTGTATCAGTTGAAACTCAGAACCCCAATCACAATATCTAATTAGCAGCATAAACACTATGCTATGCACGGTAATCTACAGAAAATGTAGATTATTAAGACAATTCAGAGATTTTTACAAAGAAGTAACCAGTGATCTTTGGGGTCACTGATACTCACTTTACACCAATTAAGCATTAAATGTAGAGCTCAGTGCTTGCTCCAGTCTCTTACTTCATAAAGTTTTTTTTTTTTTTATCTTGCAGCAAAGAAATAATTAATAAGAACTGCAAAGGAAGATGTATAAATGATATACATGTTTCCTCTTCCAACATGTCTTCGAAATCTGCAGAGACAGAGAGTATCTCATTAATATCTAAAATGTGAGTAATGTGAATCTTTAAAACAGAGAGAAATGTTTGGATGGATGTAAAAGTCTCAGGACAAAATGAATGAACTGGATCATTAACTGGCTAGAAAGTATCCACTATACTTAATTGCTAGAAACAACTTATCTATGGTGGTATGCATTTGGAAGTAAGCATTTTATAAATGCTACAGCACTTCCAAAGTTTGTCATTAGACTAACCTCATTGACTATAATTAGTTGAGGTTTTATTTATTTATTTATTTATTTATTTATTTATTTGCTGTGATATATGAGCAGAAGTAATGAGAGTTGTAGAGTTTGTGTTGGATTACACAGAGTATAGACAGGAAACTGCCATCAAGATGTGAGACTATGAAACTGTAAAATAATTACGTCATTTTTACCTTCCCTTTTCTTCCTCCAATCCCACCCATGTAACCATAACCAACCCTTCCTGCTCCTTCAAAATCATAGCCTCCTTTCCAAAATTATCCCTTTCTCTCTCTCTCTCTCTCTCTCTCTCTCTCTCTCTCCCTCTCTCTCTCCCTCTCTCTCTTTCTCTCTCTCTCTCTCTGTGTCTAGACACACATTTATTTATATTCATAAATACTTGAATATAACCTTTCCACTCTATGTAATATTACCTGTATGTGTGTATTTTCAGTGCTGAATACTTGCTGTTGGATATCATTACATATCTCTTATTTTAAAATGTGGTATGAGACTGAAAATATTGCTCAGTAATTAATCAAGTTTACTCCCCTTATAAAATACCTGAGTTTTGTTTCTAGTGCTCACATTGGGAGACTCAAGCACCAGTAACTACAGCTCCAAGGAGTCTGATGACCTCTTTTGGTTTCTAAAAGCAATTGCACTTCTGTGCACAAACTATTAAGATAAGATAGGATAAACATACTAAAATCTGTACACCTAAAGAAGATAAACAAGAAGGAGGACCCGGGGTAAAATGATCAATACTCACTTACAAAGACAAATAGGATGGACATTGGAAGTAGGAGAAAACAAGAAACAGGACAGGAACCTACCACAGAAGGCCTCTGAAAGACTCTACCAATCTGTGTATCAAAGCAGATGCTGAGACTCATAACCAAGCCTTGGGCAGAGTGCAGGGAATCATATGAAAGAAGGGAGAGATAGTAAGACCTGGAGAGAACAGGAGCTCCACAAGGACCAAATATATCTAGGCCCTGGGGTCTTTTCTGAGACTGATTCTGAGACTGATACCCCTGCTCAGACGTAGCCCCTGGCAGCTCAGTATACAAATGGGTACCCTAGCAAGGGGAACAGGGACTGTCTCTGACATGAACTCAGTAGCTGACTCTTTGACCTCCCTCCACACCCACCCCCATTTTTTTATAAAAAAATAAAAATTTACTTAAAAACATAAACATTCAGGCACATAATTTAAGAATTAAAATCAATAAATACTTTAAATGCTTGGTTCTACAATGTCCTGATGTATAAAAATGTTTCTGTAAGAGAATCATAAAATGCCATTTAGAAGCAATTTTTTTTCTTAGCCAAGGTTTTTTATTTATTTTTATTTTATTTTTTATATTAACTACAGTTTATTCACTTTGTATCCAAGCTGTAGCCTCCTCCCTCCTTCCATAACAATCCCACACTCCCTCCCTCATATCCTACCAAGCCTCTCTCCAAGTCCATTGACTGATAAGGGAGGTCCTCCTCCTGTTCCGTCTTATGTTATAGAAGCAAATTTAATGATTACATTTCAGATACATATTGGTTAGCGAGAATCTACTTGTTAATTGCTGACTCAACAATTTCACAAGTCAGGCAATTTTATGTCTGTTATGCGTCTAATTTTAAGTATAATGATACTGTTCTCATTATTTAGAATTTTTGACCCAGTGAGGTATAGGAAAAGAGAAATATAGTACTCATACTGTTTGTGGGACATTGACTTGCAGCCTTGGCTCTAGGATTTGCCTATCACTACAAGGTGTATCCTTCAACTTCATTCTGGCTCAAACGTAGATTGTGGCTTGACAGTCATCCAGATTTGTTTTTCCTTCTGTGCTCAAATTCACTGATAATTTTGTTTCCATGTTTAATTCTACGTGGGCATTTTTATCAAATAGTTTATTTTTAATAAGATAAATGCACTATGTCCTGAAAAGGTGATATTCAAACAAAAAAACTAAGAGAACTATAGTAAGGAATCTATAAAAATAATAAAAAGGAAATAAAAAAAAGGAAATAATCCAAAGAAGCAAACTTTTAACATAAAGTCCCAGGTAATGCATTTTACGAGACTGAGCGGACATGCCCAGCAGGTGCACCATGGGTATCAGGGAAAACACTATCAGTATAGAGTAATTCTAGAAGCAGTATGTGAACAAAAGACTATAGAACCTCTGTTTCTCCTGAGAGACATAAAAAATCTATCTGAAAACTACCCAGATACGTAGTCTTATTTATTTTTAGTTGTAAAATTGTAGCATTCGGAGATTATAAATATATTCCCGAGAAAAGGATCATGACTGACAAATGATAGGAATATGTACAGTTGGGAGGCTGTGGCCAAGCTTGAGGTTGGAGCTTTTGAAAATAGCTCGCTGGAGTCCAAGGATGTTTTGTATTCATCAGCTCGCCTCTGTCCACTCTTGCTCCTCTATTCACTAATTGCACGGCACAGTCTCACCTTTGAGGTTATAATGCTGGAGCTGCAACCCGAGGTTAACTGTCCTTCTCCAGCTGCCACAGTCTGTCATTTATTCAGCCTTTGATTAATACTAGGAACTCTGGAGCCAGCACAATTGTAAGATGAAGCTATAATTTCAGGGCTCCATGTACATCACAATGTAGTTAAACAAGCTGGAAATCTCTTTCCTCTTCTACATGCTTTGGGTCTTGATTGGGCAACCACGGTGTGTGCTGGAGGATCAGTCAGGGAAATGAAGTGTAATGGGGCATGTGTCTACAAATCTATATTTGCATATATACAGGTCTTTACATTTTTGCAGTAGGAGAGCGTCCACCACATTTTATATTCAGGACTTGATTTCTACTTCTGTAAAATGAGGCAGTTATGCAAAACACACTTGTCTCACAGCAGAGCTGTTGGGAAATCTGATGGAGCATAAATAAGGAATTAAATTTTAAATGTTTACTATCTCCCTTTTCCTAACTTTAAAAGATAAATGTGGCATTCCCCATTTATTTTCTTATATACTCCTGACTCCATAAGTTTTCCTTTGCTAACCCTTTCTTAATGTTAATCTATGTATTATGTCCTTGTACTTTGACGGTTTTGTATTAGAGTGAGATAAAATTTCACCTAAACGATAGAAGGAATGATGCAAGTAAAACAATACCTATGTAGAAATGACCTAAGCCTTCCAAAAAGCAATGATTTAATTTGTGTTAATATCCCGTGCTCTGCACAACATTTCCTTAAACGAAGTTCTATATTAAAGCTTCATCATTCAAATTCAAGTTTGATAAACTATAAATTCAAATTTCATATATTATAAAAACATATGTACAGCATACATCTAAATTATTAGAAATACAGTATTAACTATCATTACTGATAAATTTAGACTGGTCATTTTGGATACTAATCTCAGTACTTCACAGCTAGTTTTATCTTACAAATAAAAATGGTATAAAATATGACTATTTATCAAGTGTATTATCAGCAGCAAATTATATTTTTATATGTGAGTTGTCTTGATAAAACTTATACATGACAGAAAGAAAATGAGAAAAGGAAGCAGTCATGGAGAGAATATGGGTAAACTAAAGGTCCAAAGACTAAGACGTAAAAGAGAATTAAGACAATAACAATACTTACACACAGAGGACTATGTTCACATACACACATACTTAAATGCACATACAAATACACCTGTCTGGCCTTTTATTTCCCGCATTACCAGAGGTCCGTAAACTATTATGTTCATGATATCCTGTCTGCAGAGAACTAAAGGAAAATAAATGTAACTGACATGAGTCCATTAATACTCAATAGATAAGGTGGAATTTTAACTCCTCAGAATAAATAGAAAAAAAATGAGATTTATAGCAGACATAGATACACTTTACTACATGAAAGTAAAAGACTGTTACCTGTTACTCTTAAAAGCTGTACTTTAGAAGATGAGATGTTGAAGCTGGGGAACCGGCTTAGTGGTCGCAAGCACTTACTGATCTTGCAGAGGAAGTTAGGTCCATCACTCCTACACGCAGCAGCTTGCAATTGCCTATGATTCCAGTTTCAGCATCTCTGATACTCTCTTCTACCCCGAGACGGTTCCACATACAGGTGACAATCATCCACATAAACATACACACAGAGACCTTAAAATGTAATAAAAGATAAGACACATATCTTATAAGACAAACTACTTAGAAGCAAAAATGGAAGTTGAATATGGGTGATCAAACAGAGGACAAGGATATTAAATGGTTATTTGAAGGAAATATGAAATTAATGGTGTGAAATCTCAGCAGTTTTTCCATAACAATTATTAAAGCCTTAAGAGGAAGGGGGAATGATATTTGGTTACAAAGAAATATAAATTTGAATAATGACATAAGTGCATAAAATATAATATATATTTCACCAAATATTCATAAACATATACATATAAAATATAGTTAATATTACTAGTTGTCTTGAGTATACTCTCAGAAACTGATATGTTTTCACCTTTTCATAATATCATAATTAAATAAAAATAAATTCACCTTAGAGCCTGAGCTGTTTGCGTTCAGTTGAGGAAGTTGTTTCTTGTGCCAATGAGTTCAAGGCTGATTCTTACTTTCTCTTCTAAAAGATTAAGTGGTTCTGGTTTTATTATGAGGCTTTTGATGCACATGGACTTGATTTTTGTATAGGGTCGTAAATATGTATCTATTTGCATTTTCAACATGTAGACATTCAGTTAGACTAGCACCTGTTGTTTTAAAAACTGAACAATCCCAACTGACCTATTCTACCAATAAAGGTTCAGGAGCCAGATGCTGGGATAAAAACCTGCTAGGTCAGAGGCAGAGAGAGCACTTATCTGACCTTCCTTCACAATTCATGCATGCCCTGATGGAAAAAGTTCACAAGGCTCACTAGTTCATCTCACAACCCAGAAAGAAAATCACCCCCAAACAAAACAAACAAACAAACAAACATAAAACAAAAAGGCAAAAGGGCAAAAAGGCTAGCTCAAAGCTCGAAAAGCCCAAAATGCTGGAGAGCTAAAGCTCAAGAGCTAGAGATCTAAAGGCTCTTTCTCCACTCTGTCTTAAACACCCCTCAACTCAAAGTCCCTCCTACTCCTTAATCCTTGCCATCTGGCTTCTTGCCCTGCCTCTTGACATAGGGTTAACTTTATTAAATCCTGTGTACAGAAATTTCTTGGATTAAAGGTGTGTTAGGGTTCGACTACACCAAATAAGAAACAGGGTTTTACAGTTCACAGTCTCGGAGTTCACAGTGGGATCAAATATCCTGCAACAAGCACTATTTGTTAAAAATGGTTTCTTCTTTCCATTGTATGGATTTGGCTCCTTTGTCAAAAATCATGTGGCCAAGTGAGCAAAGGTGTGTGGGTTTATTTCTGGGTCTTCTATCCAATTCCATTGATCAACCATTATGCTTGTATGCCAATACCATGCCATTTTTATTACTATTGCTCTACAGTAAGTCTTGAAATCAGAGATGGGGATACCTCCAGAAGTTATTTTATTGTATAGGATTTTTTAGTTATTCTGTGTTTTTGTTTGTTTGTGTTTATGTTTGTTTTTTACTATGATGTTGAGAATTGTTCTTTCAAGGTTTGTAAAGAATTGTGTTGGTATTTTTATGGGAATTGTGTTGAATCTATGGACTGCTTTTGGTAACATGGCCATTTTTAGTATGTTAATCCTGTCTATCCATGGGCATGTGAGATCTTTCCATCTTCTGATATTTTCTTCAATTTTTTTCCAGAGATTTGAAGTTCTTGTCATACAGATCTTTCACTTGCTTGGTTAGAGTCACACCAAGATACTTTATATGATTTGTGGCTATTTTCTTTCTCAGCCTGTTTGTCATTTCTATACAAGAGGGATACTGATTTTTAAGGTGATTTTGTATCTAGCCACTTTAGTGAAGGTGTTATCAGCTGTAGAAGTTCTATGGTAGATTTTGGGGGTCACTTATGTATACTATTATATCATCTGCAAATAGAAATCCTTTAAATTCTTCTTTTCCAACAAAAATCCAACAGCTCATGCTCTAAGATCAACAATTAATAAAGGGAGCATGATGAAACTGAAAAGTTTCTGTAAAGCAATGGACACTGTCAACAAAACAAAACAACACCCTACAGATTCATCAACCCTAAATCTGGCAGAGGGCTAATATCTAAAATTATATAAATAACTCAAGAAATTAAACACCAGCAAACTAAATAATCCAATTTAAAAGTGGGGTACAAAGCTAAACAGAGAATTCTTAACAGGGAATCTTGAATGGCCAAGAAGCACTGAAAGAAATGTTCAAAGTCCATAGTCATCAGGAAAATGCAAGTCAAATTGACTCTGTGATTCTATCTTACACCCATCAGAATGGTTAAGATCAAAAACTCAAGTGACAGCACATGCTGGCATGGATATGGAGAAAGGTTAACACTCCTCCACTGCCAGTGGGAGGATAAACTTGGACAACCACTTTGGAAATCAATCTGGAGCTTTCTCAGAAAATTGGGACTAATTCTCCTTCAGGACCCAACTATGCCAGTCCTGGGCATATACCAAATAATGTTTAACCATACAACAAGGGCATTTACTCAACCTCATTCATAGTAGCTTTATGTGTAATAGAATCTAGAAACAACGCAGATGTCCCTCAGCTGAAGAATGGATAAAGAAACTATGGTAATTAACACAATGAAATACTATTCTGCCATTAAAAACAAGGAAATCATGAAATTTGCAGGCAAATGGATGGAAGTAGAAAAGATCATTGAAAGTAAGGTTACCCAGACCCAGAAAGGCCTGTCCTCTGACAGACTCCACCTTGCAATGGATCCAAACAGATGCTGAGACTCACAGCCAAACATAAGGTGGAGCTCAGGGACCCTTGTGGAAGAGTGGGGGAAGATAAAAGGACCTGTAAGGAACAGGAACTCCAAAAAAAAGACCAAGAGAGGCAACTAACCTGAACCCAGTAGTGCTTGCAGAGAATGAAGCACCAATTAAGGACCATGCACAAACTGGACCTAGGCCCCCTACACATAAGTACCTGATGGGCAGCATGGTCTTCATGTGTGTTCCCTAATAAAAGGAACAAAGACTTTCTGACAAAGACTCTGTTGCATGCCTTTTGATTCTCTTCCCTGGGATGGGGCTGCCTTGCCAGGCCACCTAGGAAGAGGACATGCTCAGTCTTAATGTGACTTGTGCTGAGGTAGGTTGGGGGAGGGCTCTCCTTTTCTGAGATGTAAGAGAGCAGAGTGATAGGAGGAAGAGGAAGAGTGGGTGGAACCAGGAGGAGAGGAGGGAAGGGGCAATGACTGGGATGTAAGTGAATACATAAATTAAATAACTTCAAAAAAGGACAAAACAAGACAATAATAATAAATTCACAAACTGTCAATTTTCACATAATTTGGTAAGTACTTCAGATTTTACTTTTATTCTTCTCTTATACATTATATTCTGAATGAAATTTCCCCTCCCTTCACTGTTCTCAGTCCTTCCCTCAGGGATATCCACTGAACATACAATCAGACTGGGCACAAGCCCTCACATGAGGGGTGAACAAGGCAAACCAGTAGGAGCAAAAGGATGCCAAGTGCAGTTAAAAGGTGAAAGAGTCAGAGAAGTACGTGATTGTTGGGAGCCCCACAAGAAGACCAAGCAACACCCATAAGGTATACGCAGAGGGCCTAGATCAGACCCATGCAGGGTCCACATCTGTTGCTTTAGTCTCTGTGACCCCCTATGACCCCTACTTAGTTGATCCTCTGGGCTGTGTTCTCATGGTATGACTCTTGTGGTGACTCCTCTGACTCCTATAATTCTCCCCCCACCCCCTCCATGACATTACCCTGGCTCTGCCTAGTGTTTGGCTATAGTTCTCCGAAACTGCTGCCATTAGTTCCTAGATTGCACCCTTCTCATGATAATTGGACTACACACTGATCTATGGGCATAGCAGAATATGATCAAGAAATATCTCATTAACTTTGTTTGTTTGTTTTTTGTTGTTTGTTTTACCAGTCATGTTTGGTTCTATCCTAAGTCCCAGAGGTAAAATTTTATCACCTTTTACTTTGCATACAATGATTCTTGTTAGCTTTAAAATTTGTACCTGTCATCATGATACAGCATGTGAATTCTCCTTAGCCATGAATTATCATCTGTGTCCTGAAAATGAGCATACATAACAATACTTTATCTTACCTTGGAGACAGATCTTTTCTCTGAGTACTGCTTTGTGGATTCTCTGCTGTCCTTTGTCCTCAATCACAAGTTAGATCAACATTCTTTTCTATTTCCTAAGGATGTAGCTCAGAACTCTGAGTGAACATGACATATGAATCACCGAGGATACAGATGCCCTCTTCTTGGATGTCTGGATCTCACAGTTTTCACACATAAAAAGAATCTTCTTTATAATAAAAAGCCAAGGGCTCTTTTTTTATTTCCTTTTTTTAAATTTTAGTTTTAATTGTTTTATATTTATTATAGTTTATTCACTTTGAATCTTAACTGTAGCCCCCGCCCACGTTCTCTCCCAATCCCTCATCTCCTCCCTGCCCCTCTCCAAGTCCACTGATAAGAGAGGCCCTCCTCCCCTTCCATCTGACCCTAGCCTATCAGGTCTCAACCTGACTGGCTGCATTGTCTTCCTTTGTGCCCTGGTAAGGCTGCTTCCCACAGCGGGGAGGGGGGTGGTTAGGGAGCCAGCCACTGGGTTCATGTCAGAGACAGTCCCTGTTCCCTTTACTAGGGAACCCACTTGGAGACTGAGCTACCATGGGCTACATTTGTGCAGGGCTTTTATGTTATTTCCATGCATGTTCTTTTGTCAAAATATCAGTCTCAGAAAAGACCCCTGGGCACAGATTTCTCGGATTTCTTGCTCTCCTTGTGGAGCTCCTGACCCCCTAAATCTTTTTATCTCCCCCTTCTTTTTTTAAGATTCCCTGCACTCTGCCCAAAGTTTGGATGTGAGTCTCAGCATCTCCTTCAATACCCTGCTGGGTAGAGTCTTTCAGAGGCCCTCTTTGGTAAGGTCCTGTCCTGTTGGATGTTTTTTCCCTCTTCCGATGTCTGTTCCCTTTTCCTTAATGAGTGAGGATCTTACCCTGGGTCCTCCTTCTTGCTTGCCTTCTTTAGGTGTACAGATTTTAGTATGTTAATCCTGTTTTATATGTCTAATATCCACTTATAAGTAACTATATACCATGTGTGTCTTTCTGCTTCTCGGATACCTCACTCGGGATGATATTTTTAGTTCACCTAATTCGGGATGAAGTTTTTTAGTTCACACCATTTACCTACAAATTTCATGATTTCCTTGTTTTTAATTGCTGAGAAGTATTCCTTTGTGTAAATATACCACAGTTCCTGAATCCATTCTTCAATTGAGGAACATCTGGGTTGTTTCCAGGTTCTGGCTATAACAAATAAAGTTGTTACAAACATGGTTGAGCAAATGTCCTTCCTGTGTACTTGAGCCTCTTTTGGGTATATGCCCAGGAGTGGTATGGCTGGATCTTGACAATTACGCTATTCGTAATTGTCTTAGAAAGCACCAGATTGATTTCCAAAGTGGTTGTACCAGTTGACATTCCTCCAGCAGTGGAGGAGGTTCCCCTTTCTCCACATCCTCTCCAGCATGTGTTGTCACTTGAGTTTTTGATTTTAGCAATTCTGATGTGTGTGAGGTGAAATCTCAGAGTCATTTTGATTTGTATTTCCCTGATTACTAAGGATGTTTAACATTTCTTTAAATGTTTCTCTCCCATTTGATACTCTTCTACAGAGAATTCTCCTTTTAGCTCTGTACCCCATTGTTAATTGGATTACTTGATTTGTTCCTTTTTAAACTCTTGAGTTCTTTATATATTCTGGATATTAGCCCTGTGTCAGATATAGGGTTGGTGATGATCCTTTCCGAGTCTGTAGGCTGCCATTTTGTTCTGATGACAGTGCCCTTTGGTTTACAGAAGCTTTCAGTTTCATGAGGCCCCACTTATTGATTGTTGATCTTAGAGCCTGTGTTTTTCTTTTTTCTTTTTCAGTGTTTCTTTCTTTTTTTTTTCCAGCTCAGAGCACTTATTGATATCTGAATACAGAATGTCAAATGAATTGTCTTGGAAGACAAAAAGAAGAATGGAACATGGCATTTTCAGAAACAGAGATACGAAGTGGCTGAAAATCACTCATGAAGTAAGATCTCACTGAAGTAAGATAGTTGACTATATCATAATAAGATGAAAATACAAGTATATGCATCTATATGAATTTTGACAAGTAGTCACAGGTATTGCTGTTCAGATAGAAATATCTAAAACTATGATACTAAAGCCAAGAACATAACCTATCATGTAGTATAAACAATGTAAATATTACCAGAACAAGTTTATATATGCTTCCAGGACTGTGCAGAGAAAACAAAACTGAATCTCTCTTACCCACCATTCAACTACCCTTGATGCACATCTTCAGGGAGAAAAATATGCTTTCCTTTTATAAGTTGTGGCTGTTTGAATAAGAATGGCCCTCAGAGGCTTATATATTTGAATGCTTAGTCACCTCAGAGGGTTGTATTTGAGAAGGATTATGCTGTGTGACCTTTTGGAAGAAATGTGTTACTGGGGCTGGACTTTGGTTTCAAAAGCCACAGCGAAGCTCCTCAGTACCCCTAACCCCCCTTACAGACCAGGATGTAGCTTCTGCAGCACCATGCCTGTCTGCTGTCATGCTATTGCCAGGATGGCAATTTACTTAATTTCTTATGCTGTGAGAAAGCCCGCAATTAAATGATTTCTATAACGTTACCTTGTTCAGGGTGTCTCTTCACAATAGTAGAACAGCAATTAAAACCAAAGGTAAAGATGAAAAAAAAAACTTTTACAAGTAGAAAATATTTGGAAGGATTTATTTTATTTTTTTTTGTAGCATTCCTATTTGCAGAGATGTGTGGTGTAAAAATATAAAATTATATCAAGGTCAACCTATTATAAAAGTGTGGTTTGAGCCCTTTCTTAAATTAGTGTACAGTCATAAGAACTCAAAGAGAAGAGGCTGTTCTGGGGAATATTCCAGAAAATCTTGGGTACTGTATAGGCTGATTTGGCCTCAAGACACATCTAAATATTAAGGCAATAAAAGACATACAATTGGCAGATGAAAGAGCCTTGGATATTTGGCTATCCCTCAGTTATTCAAGTTTACAAAAGGAGATCATTATTCAAAAATTAACAGATTCCCAGATTCCCAGTTAATTTAGAATAATTAGTTAAAACTTTTATTTTATTTTATTTTTTATTAATTACACTTTATTCATTTTGTATCCCCCCATAAGCCCCTCCCTCCTCCCCTCCCAGTCCCACCCTCCCCCCAGCCCTTTCTGCATGCATGCCCCTCCCCAAGTCCACTGATATGGGACGTCCTCCTCTCCTTCTTTCTGATCTTAGTCTATCAGTTCTCATAAGAAGTGGCTGGCTGCATTATCAGGGTTCTAGGTTGTCTCCATGAATAGTCTTTGGTTGGAGTATGAGTCTCTGGGAAGTTCCCTGTGTTCAAATTTTCTTGTTCTGTTGTTCCTGCCACAGAGAGCCTCTGAAAGCCTCTGCCATGCAGACTGTGAAAGCAGATACTGAGCCTGATGGCCAACTGACAGGCAGAGTGAATGGAATTTTATGTAAGTAGTGGGAAATAGTAAGAACTGGAGAGGACAGGAAAACTTTTATTTTAAATATGAAATTGTATTTATCTTCTCTGAGAAAAGTGCTCAGAGAAATAGGGAGCACATTGAAGAACAAATTTGTTTTTAAATATTCACATATGATTTATCATTTTATGTTGAAATGCAAGAGAGCCAGAATAAAGGACAGAATAAAGGAATAGCACATTAAAAAAATAATAAAGAGAATGAGAGAATGAGAGGCCTGTCTCAGATGCATCTACTGTGCTTCTTCTATCAAACTCATCATCATGAACATCTTCCATTTCTTTCAGATAAGTAAATCAGGAAAATATTCTAAATTCTACAGAGAGACCTGGCTCCAGGAAAGACCTTCTTTTCCTATCAGTACTCTTATGACATATTTCTCAACTAAGGTTTATTTGTCCTTACCACCATTAGCCTTTAGATTTCAGTGGAAAGGGAACAGGACTTAGTATTAAATCACAATAAGTTCAGGATTCCTGATTTAGAAAATCCAAATTAGAATTATTTTATATGAAAAATGTCTTGAAAGAATAAAATCCTAGCATAATGCGGGCAACAACAGGATATCTGCGGTTGGGCACCTAGCCTTTGAGGGGAAGTCCCTGAGAAAAGCACTCTAGACACCTGAGATAAGGGCCGGATAGGGACTCGGTTCACAATCTGCCTTCCCACCTTCCCTGTTACTTAACCATGGCTTTGTTCAAACCACCCAATTGAGAGACCAAAGACAAAATAGCAGCGATTGTTAAGACGGTAGAGTAGGCGTAGTATAGTAGTAAATTCCCTGAGGAGAGAGCTACCTCCCTGCGTTCTTTCCCCACCCACTAGAGATACAGTTGCTAGGAAACTGGACCCTCCCCCTAGGGAGGGACACCTGGTCATGATCAATGGTCTGGTGACCTTCCTATAGCCAATCAATTCAAAATGTAGCATTTTGACCAATAGATGCCTGCCAGGCAGGAATTGGGCATGCTGGGAGGGATCAGAATGTATAAATCACCCAACTAACCTGGGACGGCGATCGAGTCTCCTGAAAGACTCTGTCGCCCCGGGTACCCGTGTATCGAATAAAGCCTCTTGCTGTTTGCATCCGAACAACTGGTCTCGTTGATCCTTGGGAGGGGGTCTCTCTGGCGGAAGACACCCCCCGGGGTTCTTTCAGTCTATCTTCAATAAAAGAAAAATAGAAAAAAAAAGGTTGGTCAAGATAAGAGTATATTAACAAAAGTACAATTATAAGTTACAACATATATTGAATTCCTTCGGGAAGTAGAAGAGGAGATGATCTAAAGTGACTTCAGTGAACTACACAATGCTAGTTATTTCACAGTGCACAGTTTGTCATTTCAGGTTAGACAAAGGGCATTGCACATGGTTTATGTTCCAGCACATTCTGCTTAATCTGGCGACAACTAAATGGAACCCTGTCAACTAAAATTTAATGAAACACTTAAACAGCACTATAAGTTTTTAAGTGAAAATGGGAGCTGATATACTTTCTCTGGTATCTTTCTGTCCCTAAGTACACAACTTGCTTCCTGTCAGTCAGCCAGCTGATGCACCTTTTGTAGAACGCCCATCTGAGCAGGGAGTGTGAACGTTGCATGCTATGTCTGTGTACGGAGGGTAATTGTACATCCTGTGACTGTAAGCACGAGAATGCACTGTAAAAACTGGGCTCAGTGTTGACTCCCCTTCCTTTATCCAGCCTATCCCTAGCTGACAGTGCTGAATGATGTGATTACATCTGTCACCAATCCTAATGCATCCTTTTTGTCAGTATACATCATCATTATAATTCACCAAACCACAGGAACTGTCTCTTACTATCATGTCCCACTTTTACTTCTAATCCTTAATTACTTCTGCTGAAAAATCAACCAAAGCACAGACCACATTCTCTCCTCAAAACCTGTAGCTCTCTACTCTCATCACCTATAAATTTCAGTTGCTTTACAGTAACTCCAGAGGACCCGACCCCTGTTGCTCTGCCTGGAGAGAACAGTAACAGTTTATCATTCTTATTGGTATAGACCTCTTCAGATTCTCTCATTTGACTGGATTTACAACTTTTACTTCTTTCTCTGGGTTTCTCATCCCTGCATTTATTTTAGAGTCAGTCAGCTGTCTCCATTGACCATCTTACTCTTACCTATCACCATCTTTTCCTCAGAAAGTCTTTACCCCAAAGGTGGCTTATGCATCGCTGCAGCACTTCCTGCCCTATCACTGCTGTGCCACTTCCTTACTAGTTCTGCCTATAACTTTCACAGGTCCATATCCTACAATGTTTTCTACAGACACAGACCATGTCTGCCTATTCATCATCGTCAGAACTGAGAACAGTGTCCAAAACAATTAAAACACATAACATTCACATGAGATTGGTGTATTTCTACCACCACGTATGAAAACTTCTAAAACAACTTTTTTTTTCCAGATTGACAACTAATAACCAGATGAGCCTTAAAAATATTTTTTCAATGGAAAAAAATTCATCAGAAAAATGCCAAAGATCATTGCCAATCATGGTAGCTTTAAACATATCCTCCATGGGAGATAATTTTCTGAGAGTCAATGAGCTGTGGTTTGTTGAAAACTTAAGGTTTCTATTGATTTAACCATTTGAGCCACCATATGGTCAGTCCAGATGTGACTAGATGGTTGATACGGGGGGGTGGAGCTCCACTTTTATGGGGGAAAATGGGAGAAGGGAAGTGGAAAAGAGCATCAGGGAGGAGCTGGGAGGAGAGGAAGGAGGGTGCACCCTTGGGATGTAAAGTAAACAAACAAACAAACAAAAACAAAACAAAGAAAAAAATGAAATTTGAGGTGTCAAGTTCTTGGCAGTGGAGGCTATGGGATACAGAGTAATCTAGTTATAAGGTCCAATTGTTTCGTTTTCTTTAGTACTATATAAATCAAACTATATATTTTTTATTTGGGGAAGAAAATTTTGACCTTAGAGTCACTCAACTACTGGACAAAACCTTGTTTTCAATATATATTTCTTGGAAATTCTGTCACTTAACTATTAACAGCCTCAGGTTTTTTTTGGTTTGTTTTTTTGTTTGTTTGTTTGTTTGTTTTTTATTTGAGCAGAATGACATTACTCAAAGAATCAAATAGGAAACCTTTATCTAGTATCTGAATCAATGCTGATTAAATAGAAATATTACTGTAAATATATATTCTAAACAGAACTGTGAACTTGATAGAACACAGTTAATGTTTTTACTCAACACTTAAAAACAAAGTTCCCATTTTACAAGTGGCACTGACCAGGTAGAATACAAAATATCACTGTGGTTTTCTTCTTCAGCAGCACAAGCTAGAAGGACCGGCAGGAACTTTGACCCGATCACTTGATGATATACAGTGTGCTATAATCTGCCAAAATGCACGAAATGCTTCAGAAAAAGTTAACATAGGGGAACAGGGACTGTCTCTGACATTAACTCAGTGGCTAGTTCTTTGACCACCTCCCCCATGAATGGGTGAGCAGCCTTGCCAGGCCACAGAGGAGGACAATGCAGCCACTTCTGTTGAGACCAGATAAACTAGGGTCAGATGGAAGGGGAGGAGGATCTTCCTTATCCATGGACTTGGAGAGGGATGTAGAAGGAGTTGGGGGAAGGGGAGTTGGTTCGGGAGTGGAGGAGGGAAGGGGGAAGGGGCTACAGCTAAATACTAAGTGAATAAACTGTAATTAATTTAAAAATTAAAAAAATAGTTAGCGTAGCCATAGTAAATGTTGTTAAGGACTTGTGGATCAAAAGACTGGATATATGAAATAGAAACATACAAATTCACAAGAATATTCCATTTGAATCCAGTCGAATAATATGTTAGAATGAGAACATCACACCATCACACGTCTTCTTAAACATCATATTTAAAAATAATTTTAAGGTAAAAATAAATTAATGTGAGGATTCTCATTGCACATTAGAAAGATAAACAAGTAGGAATACATAGGAATAAACAAATAATACATGATCTGGATATTGTTAAAAAACAAAACAAAACAAAAACAAAAGTAAAAACTGTGAAGGGTGTTAGCTGGCCAAGCCTAACCCCTGCTGAGGCAAAAGAGGCTTTTAAGAGGATCAGGGTCTTTCTCTGGCCTGAACTCAGTGGCAGGCTCTTTAATCACCTCCCCTGGTGGAAAGGGGGTAAGCCTTGCCAGGCCACAGAGGAAGACAATGCAACCAAGTCTGATGATACCTGTTAGGCTAGGGTCAAATAGAAGGGGAGGAAGATTTCACCTATCAGGGGAATAGGGGAGGGGTATAGGGGGAGAAGAGGGAAGGAGAGTGGGATTGGGAGGAGATGGGGGGGCAGAGCTGGGATACAAATGGAATAAATTGTAATAAATGGTAATAATGAAAAAGGAAAAAAAAACACGCTGGTTTGAGGTGAAGAGGACAATACCATAAAAACAGTACTCTTTCTTTGATAAAATATTCATATTGGGCTTATAATGTTTCCAAAAATATTTATTAAATGAGAAAACAAAGTAAAATAGCAATAACATCAAAACAGAATATTCCATATCCCTGAAGCTAATGGAGCTTGGATTTTAGTAAGGAAGTAGCCTATAGAGAATCATACTGGAACACAAAAATTAACTCGTATGAACTACAATTCCATATGATAGAAATGCTGAGAAGAATAGCATACCAGTGAGATCAGCATGGAAGGTCAGAAGCCAATCAAAATAAGGGAGTCTTGGAAGTCTACCTTAATCAGTAGGAGTTGAACAGGGCTATAAATCAAAAACAAGAAAAGATAGCCACCAAGCATCCAGATTGAAAGGGAAGACTGGAGCTGTGAGGTGTGAGCAGAGTGGTGGCTTATAGAGAGATTCAGCAGAATTGTTGGGAGAAAAGGAACAAGAAACATGAAGATTTACAATGGAAAGTACAGGAGCAAAACCATGTGCGATATGGCGTGATGAGAAACTGTTGTGATAGAGGCAGTGATGTGATTTGCATTGGTATGTGTGTGTGTATGTATGTATGTGTGTGTATGCATGTGGGTACATGTTTGTGAGTGTTCAGGCATGAGAACCATGGAAAATGTGTAGGTTAGAAAATAGTCTTATGGCAGTCCTCCCCTCAGCTCCTCTTTAGGGCAGGATACCATGCTGTATACTGCTGTGTATGCTAGACGAGTCATTCTGCATTTTCTAGGGATGCTTCTGTCTACATTTTCACTCTCAAACTAGGCGCACTGGCATTACATATGCATGCTACCACAGGTGGCTTTATAGGGGTATAACAATATGTATTTTTGTATCATAAGCTGTTAATCCACTGAGCTGTCTTCCCCACCCTTTACTCACTTTTAACAAGTTTCTTGAGAGAGTTGGAAATCAGTGTTCAGAGACAGAGTGAAGAGTGGAAATACAAAAGTCAATTAGAAGCTCACTTCCTTCATTCAGACATTTACAGATGTTACAGGAGGATTGGCTTTGGAAGAGTGAAGGGCTTTCCTTCTTTTTGTGTGGAAGCTCAATAACAGATATTTTAGAACAGAGATACTTCCTCTATGACTCAGCACAGATTAGGTGAAAGGGAAGAAAATATCAAGGAGAACATAGGTCTGTTTCAGGAAAAAAAAATGCACTGACCACCTAATGTGTCTGCTTTCTTTTCTATAAAACTTGAATCTGTCAGGGATATGGCCTGACATCATTTTGGCCTTTACAGAACTTGGAGACTTGTCAGAGAAGGTGTGGGTGAGGCAGATGGCAATATACAGGAGAAAAACAAAGACGAAAATCACGGCAGTTCTCAAGGATAAGAATATATATATTCATGTGATTAATCGTGTAAGACACTTAAAGCATTGCATATGTATATGTTAATTACACCTCCTGCGTGGTTTCTTGGAATTCTAAGTGAATTAATGCATGAAAATTAATTAGAAGAGGATCAGCCACATGTTAATCACTCAATAAATATTGGGCATTATTTATATACTTCAATTAGAATTAATGTATTTTTTACTAGCCTGTGTGTCAGATTCTATACACCAGGTATGGAAAAAACATTCAGTTATGCAATTACCTATTATTTAATTGGGCCAAGAATTGCCAAAAAAAAAAAAAAAAAAAAAAAAAAAAAAAAAAACTATAGCTGCCTAGAAGTAATATCAGATCTTAATTCTTATAGTAGTATATATTTTGTGCAGCTTGCTTACAGGGATAATAATTAAAAATAAAAATACTATTTTATTTTGGAAAAGGTTTTTCATATAAGCAGAGGACTAAGTGATAATAATTTATTTTATAGGTATATTTAAATTATGCATATGTGTGTCTGGCAGGGATCAGTATGTGAATGGGGGAATATGGAAGTTAGAGTTGTCTGATGCCTTGAAGCTGGAGTTGCAAGCATTTGTAACCCATCTGACAGGGATGCTGTGAACCAGACCCAGGTCCTCTGCCACAGCAGTACTTAAATGCTGAGCCATCTTTCTAGCCACAAAAGAAGTTTTTAAATAGAACATGGCTGTGGAATTAAACCAAAACCAAAATTTTGTAATCTTGCTGCTTTTGAGTACTGGCTGAGCCATGTCTTAGCTTTGTAATTCTTTTCCACTACATGCTATGAACCTCAATTTCATCCTGTTTAAAATAAAAATAAAAATCACAGTTCTTAGATCCATCATGACATATCCTTGACAAAATATTAAGCTATCCCAGGTGGAATGCATAGCACAGTTCTGTCCCAAGAAAATGACCAACAATATTATGCTTATTTTTATACCTCAGCCAAGTCAGAGGGAGGCTTACCCAGCTTGAAGCCCCCAAGTCCTGTTTTCCTTTAAATGCTGCCTTTCGCCTTTCCTGAAGGGCAGTTCCTGCCTTGACATTTGCACTTTGTTTTCCAGGTTTCCCCCGCTGTGGCCTCCACAGCAAGAAAATCTGCTTTGGAAATGAAGGGAGATTTAATATTCTTATGCATAGCTGATCCCCCTTCATTTATAAGTGTGGCATTTTGCTGTAATTCCCACATACTTCTAGAATGAGCTGTACTTTATAGAGTCTGCCCAATATGCAGACATAATGGGTCAAGGAACCAGTGTAAATATCAGAATTTGAATGTGTAGATATTTATCAGAAAATAGGGTGGAATAAAAATTTGCTCTAAGGTAAAAGAAATTTATTTTCCTGCATACCCATCTTTATCTCTCTTCTTCCCACTGTCAGAATTCTGAATTAAAATACTTATGGACAATAAGAAATTAACAGAGGAGGACAGGAACTATAAAATAAAAACAACAACAAAGGTGGAGGCCTGGGGAAATCATTAAAATATTTCATTATATTCCTACACATTGTTCTGTGGAGAAAGCTTAAACAGCTCCTGAAGTAACTGGGTTATTACTTTCTGAGGCCACTTGTCCCTTTTGGGGTAGATATGGTTGCTTAAAATTGGTGCTCAGTAACCAATTGGTTTCCCATAGTAAGGGGAACAAGGACTATTTCTAACAGGAACTCAAGGGTAGGCTCTTTGACCTCTCCACCCCCCAAGGGAGGAGCAGTCCTGTTAGGCCACAGAAGAGAACATTGCAGCCAGTCTTGAAGATACCTGATAAAACAGGGACAGATGAAAGGGGAGGAGGTCTTCCCCTACAAGTGGACTTGGAAAGGGGCAGGGAGGAGATGAGGGAGGGAGGGAGGGTGGGATTGGGGAGGGAATGAGGGAGAAGGATACAGCTGGGATACAGAGTTAACAAAATGTAACTAATAAGAAAAATTTTTTAAAAAATGAAAAAAAAATTGGTGTTCTTGTAATTGTAGGGTTTCACCTGTTTGCTTTGTTATAGAGATAAAGTTCTGCCTCTCTGTAGATTTTGTCTGTTTGATAAGATAGAGATGTCTACCTCTCTCCTGCTTCATCCCTTCAAATATTAAAAGTACTCAGGACATTATCCTGAGTCTGTCTTACATTAAAATTTGGGGCTTTGATTCTCTTATTAGGAAACAAGATTGCCACTTACGATATTCTTACTTACATTGTATTGAGTGCTCATTGTAAGTGCAGTACTAGGTCATTCTCAGGCACCATTCATTTACATTTCTTAAATATGTTGAATCCGTGAGCATGTAAGGCCAGAAGCAAAGCAAACGAATCAAGGGCCACTCAAGTGATGCAGGACTCCCGGTCAGTTCTAACTGTTCCAGGCGGTGTATTGATGAAAGACTTCTGGAATTAAATTTTTGTGTGTGAAATATTATTTTAGCAGTATGTAAAATAATGGGTTTATTCTTTTTCCAAATTAGAAACATATTCAATTTTTTCAAATAAATAAAATAATCTAAACTACCTAATTATCTTTGTCCTGTAATTTACCTCAGTTGTCATTGTATTAGTACATACACAGATTAAGATGATAATTAAGTTTGTGAGTTTATTCATTTCTTTAGTCATTTATTTGGTGGAGTGTGTAGGCAGTAGCTCCATGTCCCAAAAGTGAACAATAGATTGGGATAGAATCAATAGATTGGAGATTTGTCACACTTTGTTTTATAAGAAAACCTCTTTATGCTCAAGAACCATTTTCTAAGCTTCATTAATAAATAAAAAATAAAGAGCCTGCATATGAATAAATGATGAAAGTATCTCCCTTGGTAATGTTTTTAAAAGTTTCTAAAAATATCTACTGTCTTTATCTACAAACCTAATGTAGGTGAATGGTGTTAGAAGACGCAGCAAGGGTGCCTTCATGCTGCGTGCTCAGCAGAGAAGCGGGAGACAGGGTGAACAGCCAAACCACTGATGGGAGACACAGACCCTGGGACGATCACTTTCCAGACAAGAATTATTTACAGTATTTTTCTTGATTGCTGTAGATTGTGTACTGTCAACAGGGGACAAAATTTATAGACTAAATGCAGCAGAGTCAGATGGCCTTTTAGAGTGGAGCTGATCACTTTAATATGCTAATATATCATCACTGTTTCTAGGATACGCTTCTATTATTACTCGTATATCACAGGAAAGGGTTTACATGTCTTTATCACTACTAGCTTGTGAGGTTTCCTTCAGCTATCGTTGAAGCCTGTGTTGTCTTATTTTCCCCAGTGCTTCCTATGTTTTCAGTCCTGAAATACAACATAAAGATTCAAGTATAAGTGAACTCTGCATTGCAACAAATATGATGTACCCAGACTTGATTGTCCAAGGCCTCATGGGGCTCAATCCCTGGCAACCTTATGTGTAAATATTTACAAAATCATGTTTCATACTATGAAAAGCTGGGTGGTAAATTTAAAAGCAGCCGTTTTAAATATTGGTAAGTACTACAAATCATGCTGCTTGTATTACCATGTCTTCTGTGGCCTGTTGTATCAGCTAGAGATGACCAGAAAAGTTAAGTTTGAATGTTTTGCTTTGAAGTTTAGGTAATTCTGAGTTACCTTCAGAGAGAATCTAAGACTCTCTCTGTCTCTCAAGTAGTGACAGCCATCTTATTTGATGGTTGGCTTTAACTGAACAAAATCAATTTTGGTTAGAATGTCATAAATAAATACAGCATAGAAAGAAGTATGAATTTCAGTATTGGAGTCCTTGCCACATCTCTTGACTCTTTGCTTTGAGGAAGCTGTGTATCTTCCCAGATTCTTTATTACAAAACCTATAAAAGAAACAATGAAACTAGTGACATTAAATATATTCTGATTATGTTTCCCACAAATGCTCTCTGATTCCCACTAAATCCTTCTCGTCTGAATTCCACCTTTGGTGTCTTTTGTTAAGAAATAAATAGACATATAATATAGTATAAACATACTAACATCTGTACACCTAAAGAAGCTAAGTTAGAAGGAGGACCCTGGGTAAAATGGCCAATCCTCACTCAGGAAGGCAAACGGGATGGACATTGGAAGAGGGAGAAAACAGAAAACAGGACAGGAGCCTACCACAGAGGGCCTCTGAAAGACTCTACCCAGCAGGGTATCAAAGTAGATTCTGAGTCTCATAGCCAAATTTTGAGTAGAGTGCAGGGAATCTTATGAAATAATGAGTGGAGGGAACAGGACCTCCACAAGGAGAGCAACAGAACCAAAATATCTGGGCTAGGAGTTTTTCTGAAAATGATACTCCAACCAAGGACCATTCATGGAGATAACCTAGAACCCCTACTCAGATGTAGCCATGGCAGCTCAGTGTCCAACTGGGTATCCTATTAAGGGGAACAGGGACTGTATCTGACATGAACTCAGTGGCTGGCTCTTTGATCACTTCCCCCTGATGTTGGAGCAACCTTACCAGGCCACAGAGAAAGACAATGCAGTCAGTCCTGATGAGACCTGATAAACTAGAGCCAGAAGGAAGGAGAGAGGAGGACCTCCCCTACCAGTGGATTTGGGGAGGGGCATGGGAGGAGATGAGGGAAGGGGGGTGGGATTGAGAGTGGATGAGGGAGGAGCCTACAGCCGGGAATAAAAGTGAATACAAAGTGAATAAACTGTAATTAATAAAAAATTAAAAAATAAAAATAAACAAATACATATCTAAAATAATAATAAAATAAGATAAAGTAGACTAAAACAAAAGCAAAAAGAAAAACTTGAATAGCACAAACATACGAGCAGGAAAAAGAGACCAACAAAAAGCAACGGATACATTATATAGGTCAACACACACATCTTCATAACACAGGAACATGTGTTACTTTTAACAAGCCCTGTTTTTTAATTTGTATTTCTTTAAGATACCTGTTTAAAACAGATAGATAGATAGATAGATAGATAGATAGATAGATAGATAGATAGATAGATAGACAGTCAGACAGATACATAGATGAGAAAGAGAGCAAAATATAAGGTGAATTTGGGTGGATTGTGGGTGGGGAGGATATAGGAAGATTTAGGGGATGGAAAACTTTAGCCAGAATATATTCTATGAAAAATAATACATTTTCCATAAAAAGGAAATATATACAAGTATAATAAAGAATATACTTACACTGCTGAGTAAAATAAAATAATAGTAAACGAAATATAAATTATAGATAATTAAGTATATTGGACTTTTTTCTAGATTAGCATGTTGTAAAAACATTAAAACATTTTATTATAACAAACATGAAAGACACTGCATTACTGTCACTGATTACTTTGATTTTTAGAAGTGTTCTTTATTCTATAAGATATTGTTAAAGTTTTATTTCTTATTTGTAATTGTGTGTTTGCAAACACCCACAGAGACTAAAAGAGGGCACCATATCTCCTAGAGCTAAAATATGATGGTTGTGAGATTACAGAGAATGTTATTGGTCATCAAATTCAGCTCCTATGAAAGAGCAGCATGTGTTCTCAGTCACTGGGCCAAATCTCCACTCCTTGACTTTCTCCATATTTTCTTCATAGTTTATTTATTTATTTTTATTTTTTTAAAGATAAAAAAAAATCTATTTCAAAATGTAGGGAAAATTTCTATCAGCATTTGCAATATGATTCATTATTCTGCAGTTCCTCTCCACCTTTCCTCTGTTGCAACCTCTTTTTTTTTTTTTACTATTTTATAGATTATTTTTTGTATCCCCCCCATAAGCCCTTCCCTCCTCCCCTCCCGATCCCACCATCCCTCCCCTTTCTGCATTCATGCCACTCCCCAAGTCCACTGATAGGGGAGGTTCTCCTCTCCTTTCTGATCTTAGTCTATCAGTTCACATCAAAAGTGGCTGCATTGTCCTCTACTGTAGCCTAATAAGGCTGCTTCCTCCTCAGGGATCAAAGAGCAGGCCAATCAGATTATGTAAAGAGGCAGTCCCTCTTCCCATTACTATGTAACCTACTTGGACACTGAACTGCCATGGGCTACGTCTGTGCAGGGGTTCTAGGTTATCTCCATGAATAGTCCTTGGTTGGAGTATGAGTCTCTGGGAAGTTCCCTGTGTTCAAATTTTCTTGTTCTGTTGCTCTCCTTGTGGAGACCCTGTCCTCTCCAGCTCTTACTATTTCCCACTTCTTACATAAAATTCCATTCACTCTGCCCAACAGTTGCCCATCAGGCTCAGCATCTGCTTTGATAGTCTGCATGGCAGAGGCTTTCAGAGGCCCTCTGTGGTAGGTTCCTAGGTTGTTTCCTGTTTTCTCCTTCTGGCCTTCAGAAGGCCTCTGTAGAAGAAGGTTCCTAGGTTGTTTCCTGTTTTCTTCTTCTTATGATGTCCATCCTCTTTGCCTTTCAGGATGGGGATTGACCGTTTTAGTTAGGGTCCTCTCTCTTGCTTAGTTTATTTAGATGCACAGATTTCAGTGGGTTTGTCCTATGTTGTATGTCTATATGAGTGAGTATATTCCATGTGTATCTTTTTGCTTCTGGAACAACTCACTCAGGATGATCCTTTCCACCATTTACCTGCAAATTTCATGATTTCCTTATTTTTCATTGCTGAGTAATATTCCATTGTATAGATATACCACAATTTCTGCATCCATTCTTCAGTTGAGGGGCATCTGGGTTGTTTACAGCTTCTGGCTATTACAAATAAAGCTGCTACAAACATGGTTGAGCAAATGTCCTTATTGTATACTTGAGCCTCTTTTGGATATAAGCCCAGGAATGGTATTGATGGATCTTGTGGAAGCACTATTCCTAGTTGTCTGAGAAAGCACCAGATTGATTTCCAGAGTGGCTGTACAAGTTTACATTCCCACCAGCAGTGGAGGAGGGTTCCCCTATCTCCACAAACTCTCCAGCATGTGTTCTCACTTGAGTTTTTCATCTTGGCCATTGTGATGGGTGTAAGGTGAAATCTCAGGGTTGTTTTGATTTGCATTTCCCTAATGGTTAATGAGGTTGAGCATTTCCTTAAGTGCTTCTCTGCCATTCGATATTCCTCTACAGAGAATTCTCTGTTTAGCTCTGTTCCTCATTTTTTAAGTGGATTACTTGTTTTGCTGCTTTTCAGCTTCTTTAGTTTTTTATATACACTGGATATGAGTCCTCTGTCAGATAAAGGGTTGGTGATGATTCTTTCCCAATCTGTAGGCTTTGTTTTGATGACTGTGTCCTTTGCTTTACAGAAGCTTTTCAATTTCATGAGGTCCCATTTATTGATTGCTGCTCTTAGAGCCTGTGCTATTGGTGTTCTGTACAGGAATTTTTCTCCCGTACCAATGAGTTCTAGGGTATTCCCCACTTTTTTTTCTAGCCGATTTAATGTGTCTGGTTTTATGTTGAGGTCTTTGATCCTCTTGGACTTCAGTTTTGTGCAGGGTGAAAAGTATGGATGTATTTTCATTTTTCTACATGTAGACCTCCAGTTGGACCAGCACCATTTGTTGAAGAGGCTATCTTTTTTCCATTGAATGGTTTTAGTGTCTTTGTTAGAGATCAGGTGTCCATAAGTGTGTGGGTTTATTTCTGGGTCTTCTGTTCAGTTCCATTGATCCACCATTCTGTTTCTATGCCAGTACCATGCAGTTTTTAAAACTGTTGCTCTATAGTACAACTTAAGATCAGGGATAGAGATACCTCCAGAAGAACTTTT